>JALPQI010025711.1:0-13615 GCA_025490895.1 Thaumatotibia leucotreta
CCTCGGCTTATAGTGCTTTTCTCAAACATGCAATGAAATAAACAACAAAAACATCAAAGTTTTATTTTTTATATGATTAGAATTAAAAAAAGAACACTTTGTCGGCCTAGGCCATCAAGATTTGTATTAATTTCCATTAACGATCTCTTGTCCTAATCGCACCTGAAACGTCAAACTTCGCAGCCTAATATAAGGAACATAACAACAATATTTCATTGCATGTTTGAGTAAAATCAATTACTGTGCATTGACCTTCGTTATGTTATGTATAAACTATAAATAATTTATAATAAATAAATATCTTGGGACATCTTACACTTAAATCAACCTAGTCCCACGGTAAGCTCAATTAAGGCTTGTGATGTGGGTACCAGGCGACGATAGATAGATACATATAGATACTTAAATACATAGACAGCCATGATCAAGGAACAAATATTTGTGATAAATAAATACACAAATAAATGCCCTCGCCGGGATTCGAACCCGGAACCTCCAGATTTAGAAAATCTCCGGCAATTTAGAAACGGCACGAAAAAAGTTTGATTACCGGTGCAGTGCATACTCTTTTTCCTTCGAATTTTCATGGAAACATCCGAATTTATCTTCCTGTCTTAATCAACTTCAGTGCAGTTGAGGTTGTTGAATAGCTTAGCTCGATAACTTGAAAGCTCAAATTAATGTTGCGACAGCAATAGGTACTATATTTTCGAACATTTCCGTTAAAAATCGGTGGAGTGTAGATATCTCTGGCAATACTGGCAATACCAAATGCAAAAGTCAGTAATCAATCTTTTTTAGTCCCTATGGGAACCCATGTCCTTTGCTCCTTTGCAGAAAATAAAGACCGATACTTCCGTACAGGAAAACCCTTATAAATGATATCTAACTTTCGGTGGATCCTTTGGTTGAAACTAATTTTCGGAAGTGCCTTATCTTTTTTTCAGAGACAACAGCAAGTTTCAGTTAATTAGCAATTCCGTAAATTAATTTCGTGTGCAGTAAACTTTATCCTCCCCGAGAGATAACCAAACCTGACCTACCTACCAGGGTAAGGTAGGTATACCAGTTAATTTATGTTATCTACCTACGAAACCGTTTGGATATAAATGTCTATGTGGTAGGAAGGTAAGTAAGTGACTTATTTTCATCACACTTGCTGTTTAAGCGCGCCATTGCTTGCGCGCGTAGCGGGAGTAATAGAAAAGTGAAATTCCCTAGGGAGTAACAGAAATGTCAGTACGTCATTTAATAATATTATGTCTTAAAACTTATTTTTTGGTTGGCAAGTGTGATGAAAAACATTGTATGCATCACGGTCGGTAAGTGGAATACTAACTCGAGTCATAAAAGTCCTCCGCCTGACGGCGTCGGGTTTCTAACACTCTCGTTGGTAATTCCGTACTTACCTCCCTTGATGCACAATGTACTATTACACATTCAAAAGCACTATAATATCGTCGGCTGTGTGGTCGGCTGACAAGCAAAACTCACTATAAAAACTGTCACTATTCTTAGAAACCTCTTATGTCAGTATTGAATCAGAACTGAGATAAGAGCTTTATTTCAAGAAGGTATTTGTTACTTAGGGAGTTTGGCTTGTTAACTGACGATATATCTGCCGTCATAACGTAAAAGGGCACATTTAACATTTGGATAAAGTTGCAAAAATTGACTTTGAATATTTTACTGTTTCTTGCTAAATACAGGTATATAAACGCATAGTAGTAATATTATTTTGAATGAGGAAACTTTCGTGAACAATAAATTGGTTCTTCTGTAAACATATTTTTTTATTTTGATTTAATTTGTTTGAGATAAATGAAGAAAATCTATTTTACTTAGTATATTAAATCGTGCAAAAATACTATTGCAAAACATAAAAGGCATAACTAACCAAATGAGCCTTTTTATTCTAACACATTCAAGCAGTCTTAACGAAAATTAGAAAAAAAGAGCACAATCCGTAACTTGTGCCTTTTTATTGTACAAATTAGTTTATTTTAATTATTTTAATAAAGTAAAGATTGTTAATAAACATAATTTAAACATACTATTTTATTTCGTTTGGTCGGATAAGGTAATAAAATACTACTTTTCAAATAAATGGATACTTTTTTATTTAAGGTTTTAGCCTCTAAGCAATAACAATCCGCATAGGTATTTTATTGAAAACAAAGCTATCTGATATTTATAAGAAGATATTAATAGTAAGGTACAAAAAACACATAATTAAGAAAACTTCTAAAAAAAAACAATATTCAACACACCGTCGCTGTGTCAGAAAAAACTTATTAACCTTAATCATAGGCACTAATAAAAATAGTCTTCTTTCAGTCTTTTTTTAGTCTTCGTGTGTTTGAGTTAGGTCCGCAGAATTATTGTTTACCGGTAAATTTTCCCAAAAAGTCCTTCTATTTGGAGGCATGAGTGGCGCCAGCTTACTAACTTACGTTCTTCCTCTCAGATGTAATACCTCGTGGCACAGTCTTTTGACGCGGTATTGAAACACCAAATTTGATATTTCTGATTTTGAAAAAGTCCAATTCAATTTGTTTGTCAGTGCTGTGGCTAGTTTTGTATAATAGTGTTTTAAATCCTCTTCGAAAAGTGACTTCCGACATATTTTTCATATAAGCACGTGGGCTGGTGTTTTGTAACTTATATACCGACGAACAATCTTCAAAATCGTAAAAATCTTGAATTGTCATTTTTTTTATAATAGTGTTGGCACTTGTATCAGCAACAGCTTCACAAAAGTCATCAAAATCGTATACTCGCTTTTTCTTTATAAGAGATTGTTCTACCCTGTGATGAAACTCATCAGCTGCCATAAACGTATGACCAACTTCCAAATAGCGTAACGTAATTGTTTCGAAGCTAACATCACATGAGTTAACTAAATAAATCAAATAGGAAAAAAGTGTCCAATTTTTGTTTTGTGCTGCGCAGTTGTCGAGCCACAAAGCAATATGTTTTAAGTCCCGGTTTTCAAGAAAAAATGCCTTAAAACAACTTATGATGTCCTCTTTTTTTCTACCTGAAGTAGCTTCGTGCCACAGGACTCCCAATGTTTTCCTGTTCCTGTTTATTTTTCTATCTCCAATATGTAAGTACAAAACTTTGGCTGAAAACAATTATTCGGGGACAAAACATAACAATTTTGAATTCGTCCATTCGAGGCAACATAATTATCTTTTCTAAGTCAACTGCAAATATTACAGTTTCAGAATCATTATTCTTAGACTGGTAATCCGAATCCTCCTCGTACGTTTTACGAGATGAAATATATCTTTCGTGGTGTTTTTCGTAATCTTAATTTGAATTACGTAAGTTTAATTACGAAACAAATTGACAATTAACTCACAAACATTACATACATGTAAAAAAATAAAACAAATAAAGTAGGGTTTATGTTGACTTCTAGGGCACAACTGACGCGATTTGTTTGTTTCGATAATTTTCTCATCTTAACTATCATTAAGTGTGTTAAATAATAAAGGCACATCTAGGTTGTTGTGCCTTTTTTTTACGACGACAAGTGGATCAGTGTCGTTGGATAAAAGGGCACATTTCGCTGCTTGTGCCTTTTTCTTTTAAATAACTCAAATGCCTTTCTTTTTTGGTAAATAAAAATAATTCGAGTAGTTGTGCCCAATTTGCTTATGGTAACTCCCAAGTTTCCCACAGGAAAATTTTGAAAAAAATTAGATACATGCGCCTTTTTTTTCTCATTCCGAATATGTATGTAACTCAATTTCACAAAAATTGTTAGTTGTGCCCTTTTTTGTTATGACGGCAGATATTATGAGCAGTCTTTTTCAATTAAATGAAAGCAAGTAATATAAAGTGTTAGGAAACCGCAGTATCATTTATTACACATAATTGCTTCAATACAGCACTAGACTGTTCCAAATACTACTAAGTATTGTTCTTCAGCACAATACCGCTATTGCAATAACCTCGCAGCGGCAATTAAAACTCGAATGATTTCCTCTCAGACGTTACTCACTATTACCGTATATGCGTAGTGACGAAAAACGTTTTCCACACTTGGCTGGATCTGTGTGAACGATTTTCATCGCCGCGGTACCGTGATACGTCAGTCCTCAGTCGCAGGCGGTATTTCGAAGCGAGCGTACGGCCGTACGCCGCTCGAACGTTCGAGATCGCGAAACGTAAACAAACGGGAAAATGGTATATCAAGTGAACGATACACAACAGTGATAACATATTTCGGTTCAGTTTTTGACTATTATGTCATTTGTTTTTCTGTGATTAGTGCGTGTATTGGACTAGTGGCAATTACTTGCGGTCGTTGACTTCGAGTTTTTCAGGTATGTTGCATTAAAAATGTCGATTATGCTTTCCTAGTGTGTTACTGTAAATGTGAGTAGTTTTTGTTTTTCGTTTCCGACAGTTGAATATTTGGTTGATATATATTCTGCTCGAATGCGTGCAACAGGTTGTTGCGGATTTAGTAAAGAAATGTTTCTTTTGGTAATTTCACTTTGTTATTCAACATTTGCAACCCCTCCGAAATCTTGCTAAAGGGACCAAAACATATTAGAAGGATTTCTGAAAACAGCATCTTTCAAAAAAAAAATCCCCGAAAAAGAAACTAATTGTTTATCAAATGTCTGCAATAGGCATAAACTACTATGCTATTTCGCGAATTACCTCCCCCATCCCATATTTTCAGCTAGCTTCACGATTTTCTGGAAGAGCGATAATGATGTTGCTGTAACAATACTCCGCTTACCAGGAATAAATGCAACCCTTTTGCTGAGAAGATTTCATATAAAATCCATTTTGTTTACGTTACAAGATATGTGCCGCAATAACAAATTAATATTGTAACTAAGTGTAGGTATACATAGACAGGGTGTTTTATAGGGTGATCCATGAATGTATGAAGAAAAAAAGTTGTAGAAATGTCTCTGGTTCTATTTTATATAAGTAATCAAATTCGAGTTAATTTGCTGGTACGGTTAAACTTCCGCTGATATCATAATCACCAAATTAAAAATTTAAAAAACCGACTTCAACCGGTTTCTCCAAGATTCCCGATTTGTTTCCATCATTGGTTTCCTCAAATGCTACTTTCTGAATGCAAATTCTTGTAAATGAATGAAAATTACCAAAAGCGCAATACATGTACCTATAACAATTGAAGAGATCCCTCGATTTCTCCAAGATCCCATCATCAGACCGCAACTTGGTGCCAACGGGACCATCTCGGGGTAGTACACGTTCGATCACAAAAATAAATTTTAAAATCGGTTCACTATTCTCGGAGATATCGGGTAACATACATACAACAAAAAAAAAAAAAATCAGTCGAATTGAGAACCTCCTCCTTTTTTGAAGTCGGTTAAAAATAAAAATACTCTAAGCCAAAAATCTAAAATTGAAGCCGAATATACTTAAATTATTGTTTTGAACTGAATAAAATTCCTTTTATTGTATTAGAATGTGATGCTCCTCCATGGGCCAATCAACTTTTACATCGACATATTTTCTGTCTCCTACGTTACTTTTCATAAACTTACAAATGTACGCCAATGAATACTATACACATATTTACAATGAAAAACCGTTGGGACTTAAATGTATCAATGTAAACTTGTATTGTGCGGCCTAACACATGTACAATTTATAAGCATTTTTTCTAGCAAACTTGATGAAATAGTCACAAAATAGTGTCGACCAAAAAGTTGATTTGTCCCCGGATGCGTATAGGAGAGACCTTTTTTTTTTGTTGACGGAGTGGCAAAATGCGTTAGGCATTCCCCCCGGCTTGGGGAGCCGTTTGGGGGGATATGTGGGACTCCCACCAGCCTTAGCGATAGGGCTGGAGGTATACCCACTAAAAACCACTCCGGCGTTAACATCGCGTGCCAGTTATGAGTGAGCTACGGGATACCTAAATTTTAATATATAAGGAGAGACCTAGTCCAGCAGTGGACTAAGATTGACTGATGATGTGGATGACATCAACATTTTTTTTTTGCTAGCACGTATTGCTTGACCGTACGAGTAAATCCGATCAAATGTCAATTGACCGGATTTACACATGATTGCATATTCCTGCGAAATACGACCGATGTACGCTAAACTGAGTTTCCGAGGGATTTAGGCATCAGCCGCGAAAACTGATGACGTGGGTTGGAATCGCCCCTTAAAGGCCTAGCCACGACATTGGTCTAAGGCGACCGTCAAGGAAAACCATACATGCGACAGGGAGTTCTGATATCGGCCTCTCGCTCCAACTTATGGAATCGCTCGCCGCCTGTCGTCGTAGACCAAGGGCCAGGCCTTAGACATTGGTAAATTTAGTATTTTTCTTTGGTATATGATTTCTAACCATCATCATCATCAGCCTATGATAGTCCACTGCTGGACGTAGGCCTCTCCTATTAACTATGCGTATAGACGCATTAGGAGGTAAATGCCCATAATCGTCACGCTGGGCAAGCGGATTGGCGATCGCAGTAATGTGTCCACTATGATGACGCTGCTGCCAATAATCAATCTTTGAT
The DNA here is from genome assembly GCA_025490895.1 of Thaumatotibia leucotreta. NCBI lineage: Eukaryota > Metazoa > Arthropoda > Insecta > Lepidoptera > Tortricidae > Thaumatotibia > Thaumatotibia leucotreta. The sequence goes on from JALPQI010025711.1 coordinate 6,543, forward strand.
CAAATAATGGTCAGTGACATTTCAATCCCTTAGTCGACTCTTACGACACCCGCAGGAGGAGTTGGGGTGATTTCTAATAACTATACCTAATTAACAAACTGACTAAAAGTTGAATTAACGTTACGTGTGATATGTTGAATGCTACTCCGCATTGTATTAATTTCGTATTGATTGATTGTCATAATATTTTTGCTTTATAAGAATGAATGACGGCTTCTCAATGGTTTATATTCGATATTCCTCTCAATGGGATTCATTTTTAAACATGTTGAATATCGATAAACATGCCTATTTTAATACTAACTAGTTAGGTAGGTACTTTATGTTAGGTACTGGGAGGTAATGAAATGCCTTTAAACTTTGTACTAGACTTCTTATGCATAATCACTTAACAGGAACTAATAATCACCAAATTCAACAATTTAAAACCCAATGACAACCGATTTCTCCAAGATCCCATCATCAGACGAGTATGGCGATATTTTTGCCAAAATCTTATTTTTCTGATAGCAATCTTGTGACGTTTTAGCGTCGCATGAGGTAGATAGAATGCGGATAGGAAGAAAAACTAGTTGTGTAAATTTTACAAACTTTAATTAAATCAAAAAAAATAAAAGACACTTAAAGTCCGGCTAAGGTCGCGGGTAAATACTGAGCTGGCACACACTGAGCACTAATATTAAGCAAGTCCTTGTGTTGGGGTCACTTCCCTGCACTACAGCTCGTCGTGTGGCACGCCAGGATGAAAATCCGCCGTTGTCCGGATTTTTTCCAAAAAGTCCGGATTCTTAATTGGCAGCACGGAGAAGTCCGGAGATGCACGGGAGCATGCGCAGCATCGTGGTGGGTTCGGTATCAACCCCAAACTTGGTCCCTGGAATACCCGGAGATTGGCCGTTTTAGTAAAAGTCTAATTTTGTAGAAGTGACTGCGACATCCGGATTTATTTAGGTATTTTGACAGATTAATGTGCAGGAAAGAAGAATAGGCTGGTTTAGTGAACCCCAAGCATTAAAAAGGTGATCATTGATGTGGCAGTCACAAATATCTAGACAAGTTTCTTTGTTGAAACAAGGTGAAGTTAAATTTAACAAAATATTATTACAGATGTATTCTATTTAACTAGAAAGCAACTAAAAGCGTTATGATTAAGAGTATCTAGTATTAGGCCTTAAATTACAAGCATTATAATGAAAAATTAAAACAATGTAAGTAAGATTTTTATGAAGTGGGTAGGTTTATAATTCTAGAAGGTTTTAGAAGCTTGATGTCCCAGACGTTATTTCTACTATGAAATGAGTATTAATAAACAGATCTAGAAGAATGCATAGTAAGAAATGATCATGAAATGGTTTTACAAATAGAAAAATACACATATTAAACTACTAAGCGTTAGATTTAGCTTTTTCTAAGTACTACTAAATATTCAAAACACTCACCCTTACTGGGGAAATACACCAACTTATTTTAATACACTGTAGTTGATTAAAATACGAAACACTCCAAAGTTTCTTCTACATTATAGAATAAGGTATAGGTACTACGTATGTAGTTGATTGGTTTGACCTCTCGCTGTCGAAGCCGTGGAAGGAATGCGCGAGCGCGAATGTGTCTCACTTGTTGGCCAGCATGTACGAGTAATGCAAGCGTGTGACGTAGTCCTTTGTGTTTCGCGACTGGTTTATCTATAACAATTTGCAGTTGGCAAATCTGTTTGTATGTTAATTTTATATTAAGTTTTTATTTTTATATGTATTGTAATGTTTTTTTATTAATAAATAAGATAGTTAAGTACTACAGTTTTGTTAAATGTTTATTTTATTGTTTTTTTTTATTGTAAGTATTTGCTTTTATTAGAAATAACGGATAACCGTTACATACCCCCCTTTTTAGGTTAGGATTTTTGCTGTAAAAATCCTCTACTCCTGTACTGTACTTAATAGATACACTAGTTATCATTCATGCGTCTATCTCAACATCCACCTCCTCTTCATACATACATCGCGCATACAAAATAAGCAGTAAACATTTTTGGTTATATGTTTTTGCATCCTAGCTGACTGAGTATTATATTTACATATGAATAAAATACTCTCATGTAACTATTAATGGTTCTTAAATAAGTCTAATTACCTTCCTCTTTGATATTGACAACGATGCCTTACACCTGATAGTTTGTAAATCTTTTTAGAAGACTTAATTACCCTATTAAGAAAAGTAAAATCACCAACCTGTAGAGGTTAATGGTACATTAAAAAATACAATGGCATAGTGTATAATAGTATGGTAGTAGTTTTATATTAAGTAAATGAGGCTTACAGGTAAATTTAGACGATAAGTGTAGAAGTAGCAGTTAGGAACTCTAACTTTACCCTAATTTCTTTTTAGTCACTGTGATTAGTGACTTTGAAATCCTTGACATGCCAATGACCAATATTATTCCCTTGCATATCTTCAAGTTCGTATACGAGGTTTGACTTTTTAGAAACAATTTTACAAAGCATGTACTTAGGTGCAAGTTTCTTAGAAAACTTGTTATCTTTGTCACTAAGGTAGAAAGTCTTTTTCCATATAGAGTCACCAACTTTAAAGTCATGATCCTTACGGCGCAGGTTATAGTTTTTGCTATTCCGAGCATGCGCTTTAATTAAATTAGACTGCACGTTGTCAAAAATTTTACGCAAATTACCTATATTTTCGGCATATTCATCCCTAGGTGTGTAAATTATATCACCGCTAAGATCAGCATCAATATAATGTAAACCAGAGGTAACTAACTCGCGTCCATATACTAAAAATGCTGGGCTATATTTAGTCACCTCATTTATAGATGTATTAATAGCTAGTTGAATTTTAGGCAAATGGCAGTCCCAGGATCTGTGATCGTTTTCGATATATGATGACACAGCTGTCATTACAACTTTATTATAACGTTCTACGGTATTTACCTGTGGGGTATATTTAGGTGTTAATCTTACATTCGGAATATTATAGTCACTAAATAATTTCTTTATAATATTACTGGTGAACTGTTTTCCATTGTCCATAAGAACTGTACTGGGGATACCGTGAACAAGAAAAACTTTTTCCTCGAGTAACTTAGCTATTACCTCGGAAGTTGCACGACGTATAGGAAATATTAGGCAATATTTAGAGAAACAGCACGTCACCACAAATATAAAAGTGTTTTGGTTCCTCGAAGGAGGTAGTGGACCAATTAGATCCATGCTCAACATCTGGAATGGCCGCGAGCAATCCTTCGGACGGCCCATGATACCTAGAGTAGCATGTGTAGCATGCTTGTGAGCACAGCAAGTATCACAAGTAGAAACAAATTTAGTGACATCATGGTGCATATCTGGCCAAAAATAGTTTAATGTTAGACGTTTTAGTGTTTTGAAAATGCCGAAATGACCAGCGGTCGGTTCTGAATGATTATGTTTTATAAATTCTAATCTAAACTCGAGAGGAATAACTTCTTTCCAGTCGAACTCTCTAGTTAGGGGATTTAAGCTTGGTTTATGTCTGAATAATTTACCGTTGGTCACTGTGTAGTTTAAAAACGAAGTAGGGCTATTTTGACATCCATTATAAATATTAAGGTACCATGAATCACTCGTAGAGTAAAACATGCTGTTACTATTGGTAGGAGACGGACTGATTGTAGCTATCGGAACCGCGCGAGATAAACTATCTGGAACTACATTCTCTGAGCCACGACGATGCTTTATCTCAAAATTAAATGAGGACATGCGAACTCCCCACCGAGCCAATCGACCTGTAGGGTTGTTTAAGTTTAAAAACCACTTAAGTGACGAGTGATCGGTGTATGCTAGGAATTTTTGTCCATTTTCCAAGTAGCACCTCCAGTGTTCTATAGCTGTTAGCAAGGCGAGACATTCCCTTTCTGTCGCACTGTAGTTTCGCTCTTGGCTAGATAGCGACTTGCTCATATAGGCTATTACCTTCTCTTGGCCATCAATGATCTGTGTCAGTACAGCTCCTATGCCATAATCGCTTGCGTCTGTATGTACTTGAAAGGGCTGCGTATAATCAGGACATGATAAAACTGGAGAAGATATTAGTGCTTCCTTTAGTGTGCAGAAAGCTTTTTCAGCCTCAGTAGACCAAAAAAATTTTGGAGAGTTTTTACCTTGAGAGGTAAGTTTATTTAGCGGTGCGGCTATTGTGCTAAAATTTGGTATAAATCGGCGGTACCATGACGCCGTTCCAAGGAATCGTCGAACTTCTTTTCGGTTAGTAGGCGTAGGATAGTTGATAATTGCGTCTATCTTTTCAGGGTTTGGTTGCAGACCATTTTTATCTACCACGTATCCTAAATATTGTAGCCTATTCCTAAAAAATTGACATTTCTTAAAACTTATGGTTAGGTTAGCCGTTCTAAGCTTCTCGAGGACGCGAACTAGTAAGGAGATATGTTCCTCGAAGGATGATGAGACAATGATGATGTCATCGATATAGACGAAGACTTTATGCTCAAACTCAGGACCATTAAATAACATATCTACCAGTCTTTGCTGCGTCGCCGGGGCATTAGTCAATCCAAAGGGCATAGAAACAAAAGAATATGTACCACGAGAAGGAATATAGAACGCCGTCTTACACCTATCCTCTTCCTTTATAGGAATTTGCCAAAAACTCTTTGACAGGTCTAAACTAGAGAGATATTTTGCGTCCCGCAAATTGTCAATGATTTCCGAAATATAGGGAATACTGTAGGCATCCTTAACGGTAACTGCATTTAATTTTCGGCTATCTAGGCAAAATCTCATTTCACCATTCTTTTTAGGTGTCAGTAGAACAGGTGACGACCAAGGACTTTCACAAGGTTCTACCACGTTTTCGCGTAACATTTCATCTAGCTGTGAATTAAGAATTTTCTGCTTCTCAGGGGACATTCTGTAATATCTTTGACGAATTGGAGTAGAATTACCAGTGTCTATACTGTGAGATATTAAAGAAGTACGCCCTAGGCCACGTTCTTCATATGAAATGTCGCGAAACTGAGCTGTGATATTATCAGCCGTAACTTTTTGTTTAGGTGAAAGATCGTCATAGTCACGTATTTGTTTAGGGATTGTAGAATGATTGGATGTGAGAGAGTTTAGTGTCTCCACATCGCTAGGCATTATAATTGAGTCTAGGTGTTTCGGGAACAAGTCAAATCTTCTCCAGAAATCCATGCCTAGTATCAGTGAGTTCACAACTTCTGGTACAACGTACACCTTAAAGATGTGGGTTTTATCTAGGAAAGTAACAGGCAAATTGATCCAGCCTATAGTGTTTAATCTATGCCTGCCAGCACCAAACAAAATTAGAGAAAATTCCCTATGGAGTATAAAACCTGCATCTATAAAAAACTTATGGTAGTTATTTCCCAAAATCGTGTAACCACTACCGGTATCTAACAACCCTAGAAAAGAATTTCCATTGATCTGGATTGGAACAAATGGTCTGTCATGTATATTGTCATCTGTAGTTTTTGAATCGTGGATTGAAGTGACAGTATAGCAAGAAAAGAACTTTGATATAAAGTTAAGCCAAGACTTCCACTCCGCATCATTGAAGTTTCCGCCAGGCTTATCGACATGTACACTGCAATCCACAGTATTTAGTTTTTTGTTAGTTTTACATTACAAGATACACAATCCGGAAAACGAACTCCTTTCTTGCCACATTTGAAACAAACGGGGAAGTGTGGTTCCTTGCATTCTTTTAGAGAATGCGATTCCGTACGACACCTCGGACAGTACCTACGAGTGGTGTTTACACTTATAGAGCCGCTTGCTGCCGGTTGTAGCGCACTAGTAATGGCAGTCTTTTCCTCTGTAGGTTTAGGTTTACTGTAGTTGTAAGATCTAGAGTAATTATTTTGGTTATAGAAGTGCTTTTGTCTATCATTAGAACCCGTATTTTGATAATTTTTATTAGAGTAATAGTTATTATTTTTTTGATATTTAGTATAGGCAAATTCTGGAGCTACAGTGTCAGGAGTTATCTTAGGGGGTTCATGGAATAAGGACGAACGTGCGTGTATGTTCTCATAATTAGAGCATATGTTTTTCAAAGTTTTTAAATCCTTGATCTCAGAGGAAGCCGCTAGGGTACTTGCGTAACACGGTCGGATGTTATGTAGTATTATTTCTAATTTTTCCCCCTCAGACAAAGGTTTAATCAATCGAGAGAACATTCCGTGCATTATCGATAGGTAGATCGAAATATTTTCTAATTCTCCTTGCGTACGAGATTTTATTTCGTTACTTAAACGGTAGTCGTAGTCCTTTTGACTAAAATCTTTTTTTAACAAGGCGGTCAACTCGTCCCAAGTTTGAACGCTTTCTCTATTGCATCGAAACCAATGTAAAGCATCATCGGTAAAAATCTCATATGCAAACTTCAAAACTCGATCTTTAGAGATGTTTCTTGCTTCCACGAATTCCTCAACCCTTTGTATGAAGGAAAAAACGCAGGACTTTCCGGAATATTTTAATTTTGCTAGGTCAGAGGTTAGAGAACGATCACAATGCACCACTGTAGTTTCAGGTTCCAAAATGGACCCTGTACTTGCGCTTGAAATAGACGCCGGTCTTAAACCATTAATCTCCTTATACTGTGTGTTAAACAAAGTGCAATACGTTTTATGCTGGTCAACCAGTGGAGCACCGACATTCGTAACACGCCTACATCTATGGTATATGTGATGAAGCAAGTTTTCGGTACGCAAAAATATTGTCCTATCGAATTTACTTTTTAGGGATGTAAGCATAGACTGAGATTTGGCAAGACTGTCTTTGATAGCTTCGAGGTCAACCGCGGGTTCAAGGTGTGATTCTAAAATATCCTCAGGGGGTATAGACAATTTTACAATCTGGCTTCTAAGATCTTGAACCGAGCCAGTTGAACCACCTCTAAGGACGACCTCATATTCAAGTTCAGCTTTTTGGAGTGACAAGTATTTAATTGGATAAGACATGATTCGTACACTAAAGGTGTGTGTTTTGATCACAATGATTATAAAGCAGTTAGGTTGTGTTGTTAAGTAAGAGGGATCT
>JALPQI010025712.1:0-13295 GCA_025490895.1 Thaumatotibia leucotreta
AACTCCTCCTGCGGGTGTCGTAAGAGTCGACTAAGGGATTGCAGTGTCGCTGACCATTATTTTGATAAAAGATTGATGATGGGCAGCAGCGTCATCATAGTGAACACAGCAAAACTTTAACGCACAGCACCCATATACATATACATACACACATACATATATTAATGTCTAGTTAAAATGAGAAAAACAGGAAAAAAAAAAGTATTTTTTCTTCGCATTTTTATTTTATTCTTTTTAAGTTTTTGCCTTTTGTCATTAGTAGTACAAATTATTAGACATACCAATAAACTGCATCTCCTTGGAGGAATCACTGGCTTCTGAGTCACAGGCTCTGTCCTATTTCGGAAGTCAGAGACTTAATTCTGGAGAAACTGTCTCAAACCTAATATATATAAGCTTCCTATATGGTATTTTAGCATGTGGTCAAAAGTGTTATATTAGGTTTATATGTCAATAAAGATATTAAAGCGGATATTAAAGCGGATTGGCGATCGCAGTAATATTATTATATTACTGCGATCGCCAATCCGCTTGCCCAGCGTGGCGATTATGGACATTTACCTCCTAATGCGTATAGCATAAGTTAATAGGAGAGGCCTACGTCCTGCATTGGACTATCATAGGCTGATGCATGCATGCATGCATTAGTTACAAGCACTTGGATCTGGGTATTTACTTAAGCTGCCAACCAATCTGACGCAGCAGTGGATGGGCAGAAGCATCCTTGTAATTGAGGTGAATTACTCTGGGGCGTTGGTAAACTTTGGTATTTTTTCTTTTGCTATATGACATTTTATATTTAACCTTTAGTATGCGTTAGCGTCAAGCAATTCAAACAACTTTTAACTTTGACGGCTATTTCATAGAGTCTGGCAAATGAAAGATGAGAATGAGAAATGGCTGCAAATTAAAAAATATAGAGTATGGTATCACTGGGTTGCACCCCGAAAATCAGTCTTGATACTTGTAATATATTTAAAACTTAAAATTATTTTGTTAAATTACCTCTATTCCAATCCAAATTAACATATTACATATATGTACATAACGTTGGTTCTATAACCCATGTTATTAAATCGATCCCATATCAAAGTTATAGCCAATCTGTTTAGTTATTTTCAAGTTATGTCATAGATTCGACACATTACCAAGTTAGCTTTAATTTTTTACATACATTCATATGGTATAAAGACTATAATGATATGAAAAGCCGAAAAACAGAGTGATTTTCACACTTGGATATAACACTGTTATATGTCTATACATATGTACCTATAGCTAATATTGGTAACGATTTGTAAATCGTATCATCGCAGAACTGAATGGGTGTAATCATCATTAAAACTACCAGCTATAAAAAAAATGTAAATAAGATAATATACACACTGGATGAATTAGCGGAACTGGATGTTAAAACAAGGGGAGTTTGTCAAATGTTAAGCAAATTCTGCCGGTGTGTGTATACATCGTGTTTTTATTGATTTCCGTTAAATAGGACAGCTTATTTGGGACATTAATAGAAGTTGCCTAGTATATCAGCTTTTGTTTAAAGTAAAATTTTTTTTTTTTCGTTTTAATACATAATAATTGAAATAGCAAGTGTGAGACAACCTTAATAATAAGATCTCAGGTTTCATTAGGATGTAATAAAGGTTGCAATACACTTCTTCAGTCATTAAACTTATTTTTTTAATAACTCAATAACAGTAAGAGTTAAGGTACTTACTAGTTTCTTAGACAAATTCATTATTTTTGACCTAAATAAGCTTCCCTTTAATTTAACGGAAATGAATAAAAACACGGTGTATTTAATAAATAGGAAAACAAATATTTATATTTTTTATTCAGTGATTTGGGTTGTATTAATTAATAAATGGACTGTATGAAAACTTTAAAATATCTTTATGAAATTCGAAACGAGAAATTCTATTTTACCGAACTGCAAACTGATGAAGAAAATTACTCCCGAAACGATAGTGCACAACTACATACCTTAAATGATGAGGATGAGGTCCGTGTGGATGGCCAGCGATCCTGGGCCTCCGTGTCAGCAGAAAACGTGCGAGCTCGTCTTACCGTTCACCTTGGACTCGGGAAAACCTCACCGCATTCACAAATCCACAATGCACAATGTAGTTGGCACTATTAATTCTAGTTTTACAATGGAATTAGACTGAAATGTGGCTTTATATTAGTTTTAATTAATTTAAACACCGCAGCGTGTGTTCAATCAAGTTCGACGAAAAAAGCAATGGCTGCCGGAAATGGCTAGTGCAGCTACTAATCCTACCGGATGCTGATAGGGTTGTAACCAAAACCGACATTCATACGAAAGTTGAACATACCGCTCACCTAAATATGCAGTATTTACTCTACCAATAACAACAGAATCCGAAAGAAATGCTTATAACTACAAGACTATGCTAAGTGGTAATACTAGTACATATAAGATTATTCTGAAAGTGGTAAAGGACACAGTTTCACAACTGGTCTTCTGTACTGACCAGTGACTGTCTGGACTGTGACCACCCTACACACACCGTCCACGCCAGGATGCAAAGCAACGATGCGCCCAAGGGGCCACCTCAAAGGACTTGTCTGTTCGTTGATCAGAAGAACCAAGGAGCCGACAACAATATTTCTATTTACCTTATTCCACTTCATTCTTTGTTGCAAAGTATGAACATACTCAGCATGCCATCTACGCCAGAAATCCTGGTGCATTTTTTGGATAAGTTTCCAACGATTAGAAACACTTATTTTTTGATCGATAAGATTTTCCTCCGGTACAATCGATAAAGGCTCCAAGGTCAAGAAATGACCTGGAGTTATGGCCGAGAGATCACTCGGATCCGAACTAACAGGGGTCAATGGCCGAGAGTTCAGCATAGATTCAATCTGAGTCAATATAGTATAAAATTCTTCAAATGTCAACCTCTGATTACCTGCGACTCTAGCGAGATGAGTTTTAACTGAGCGAATCCCAGCTTCGGCGAGGCCATTGAAGTGCGGACTACCCGGTGGATTAAACGAAAATTTTATTTCCTGTGCATCAGCGGCACTTTGCATAAGTGAGCCGAGATAATTACTAGCTCCGACAAAATTTCGACCTTGATCCGAAACGATGTCGCTGCACCGACCCCGACGAGCGACAAATCGTTTCAGAACACAAAGGAAAGCTTCTGTTGAAAGCTCAGAAGCAAGCTCTATATGAATGGCCTTGGTGCTAGTGCATACAAAGACACAAATGTAACCTTTGTATGTCCTGGCACCACGGCCACGCCCGAAAGCAATATCGAAAGGTCCGCCATAGTCGATGGCGACACTCGAAAATGGTTTTATTTGCGAAACACGATAAGAAGGTAAGTTTCCCATAATCGACGCAGACGCCGGAGAAGGATTAGCGCGAAAACACTTCACGCAGCCTCCAATGACTGCCTGAATTGCTCGCTTTGGCGACAGAATCCAAAATAATTGCGCAAGTAAATTTTGTAAAGTTTGGGCACCTGGATGTAAGAATCTTTTGTGATATTCGTCGATAATTAAAAATGTTAATCGGTGGGAGCGGGGCAATAAAATAGGATGTTTCACCGAATATTTAACGAGAGAATTTGCCAAGCGACCGCCCACCCTGACAATACCCGCACTGTAAATAAATACCGAAAGCTTACGCAAATATTTTGGCAATGAGTTAAAACGACCCTCCTTCAAGTGACTGATCTCTACACTAAACGAAGTGAGCTGCACATGTTTTACTAAAAACATGAGAGCTGCAGTGGTTTCAGACGACTGTAGAGATCCGACTACCTTCCGGTCTTTAGACAAGCGTAAAAACCTAAAACAATAAGCTAACACACGCTTTATGGTGAAAAGCGAGGAGAACCTGTTTAGGATTTCGTCAATCAAATTAGGGTCGCTTGTAACGACTAAACTGCAAATACGTTGTTCTTCAACGACACGATCGTTAGTTATATTGTCGAAGGAAGAACGAGGCCAATCATTTTCCTCCCTCCATAGCCACGCCGGGCCCTTCCACCAAAGATCAAACTCTGACAACTCGCCTGGCAGTAATCCCCTGGATCCTGCATCAGCAGGGTTGTGATGCGTACTGACGTGATGCCAGCGATCAGGAGCGACAATATCCTGAATATGGCTCACTCGGTTCGCAACGAAAGTCTTCCAGCGTGATGGACACGACTGGATCCAAGCCAAAGTTACGCTGGAGTCTGACCATGCAAATATCTCCTGAACAGCATGTATAGGCTTTAACGCCTCTTGTACGGACAGCATGAGGTCAGCCAACAACACGGCAGCCTGCAGTTCTAATCGAGGAATCGACAATTTTCGCAACGGCGCGACTTTAGATTTAGCACAGCAAAACTCTACCAATGTAGAGCCCTCGATGGTGATAATACGACAATACACGACAGCGGCGTAACCACGCTCCGAGGCGTCACAAAATCCATGCAATTGCAACGACACGAAAGAATGTATCATACGACGAGGAATGGAAACTAGCTTTAATGATGAAAGTTGATTTTTAAATTTCATCCAGTCAGAGGCAATTGCTGCTGGTACATCATCATCCCATTGAACGCCAGATGACCATAAAAGTTGAATTAGATATTTCGCATGAAACGTGACAGGACATAGAAATCCTAACGGGTCATATATTCGCGCTATATTCGACAAAATTATACGTTTGGTACATCTTTGGTCACATGGTGTAGCAACCTCAAATTGAAACGAATCTGTTTGGGGACACCATAATAAACCTAGAATCTTAAGCGACAAATCTGACACTTCATCAAAATGTTTGAACTCATTCGAGTATAACTCAGAGGATGGCAGATCAGCAATAACTAATTTATTATTAGAGGTCCATTTTCTCAAGTGAAACCCACCCGACGATAAAATTTCAGAAATATCTGATCTAACCTTTAAAGCCTGTTCGATAGAATCGGCGCCTGTGACAACATCGTCAACATAAATGTCTCTACCAAGCACTCGTGAGCCTTCTGGATATAAAACAGCAGAATCTTCAGCTAGCTGAGCTATAGTTCGCAAAGCTTGATATGGAGCTGATTTAACGCCGTAAGTTACCGTCCGCAGTCTATAGTCCTTTATTGGGCCCTTAGAGGAAGGACGCCACAAAATACGCTGATACTCTGCATCCTCTTCTGGAACGAGGATTTGACGATACATAGCTTTAATGTCTCCCGTAAAAACTATTTTATGACACCGAAATCTAGTGAGGACATCAAAAATGTTAGTTTGTAATTTTGGCCCTGCCAACAATGTGTCGTTGAGAGAAATTCCGTTGCTATCACGACAACTCCCGTCAAATACAGTTCTTAGAGGTGTAGAAACAGATTGCCGCAAAATGGCATGATGTGGGATATAATTAAATTTTCCTACACTTGATAGAGGTGGCTCTACCAACTCCATATGACCACTGGTCTCATAATCCTCCATAAATGAAACATAAGATTTACGAAATTCCGCATGCCCATCTAACTTGCGTTCTAACGAGAACAGTCTTCGCATTGCTATTTCACGAGTATGCGAAAATGTGGGCTTATTCGTAGGATCGACAAAAGGTAAGGGTACCTCGAATCTGCCTTCACTCGTGCGACAAAATTTAGCGACAAAAGTATCCTCACATAACTGATCATCCTTCGACAAAACAGGTTGAGTAGAACTACTGATATTTTCTATCTCCCAGAACCTTTTTACGGATTCATCTAACGACAACGAGAAATTTGTATGTGAAGTATTAACGAAAAAACAATCCTTCCGACAATTTGTAAAGGATGGTGCGCGACAATCATAACAATCCCCCATAAGTACCCATCCAAAAATGGTTTCTAATGCCTTCGACTGACCCTGTCGACCCTTTCTGCGACCACTTAAAAGAGAAGATACAAAAATTTCAGCGTTTAGCAATAAGTCTATTGGTCCTGGTGTCGCGAAATCCGGATCAGCAAGAGGCAGATTTTTAAGGTAATGCCATTCCGACGTGTTCACTGCATAGCATGGTTGTTCAGGACAGATTGATGGAAGCAATGATGCTTGGACGTCAAAATTAATAGAATCTTTTCCGATAGGTTTAATAGTACATTGTAATGAACCATTTGATTTGACTCCAGCATGTCCTATCCCGGTTATAGTTTCCTTGGATTGAGTCGCTAGCAACCCCAAACGATCAGCACACTGTTGTGATATAAAATTGCTAGCGCTGGCACCATCTAATAGAGCACGAGCAATTTGATATTTCCCAGTACTATCCCGTACAGCAACACGAGCTGTGGCAAACAACACTAATTTATTTGTTGCAACTGAAGTTAGAGTTACATGGCTATTTGAACCACTCACTGAAGACTGTGATGAAGAGCTAGCCTCTTGGGGTGTGGCCTCCTCTTTCTTCTCAAAATGCAGTAATGTGTGATGGGAGTACCCACATATACTGCATCGACAAGCTACCTGACACTGTTTCACTTTATGGCTCCTCGACAAACAACCAACACACAAGCCCTTTGATTTCACAAATTTGAACCGCTCCGATGTATTTAAATTTTTAAATTTGTCACAAGTTTCTAATTTATGCTGATCAGTACAGAAGACACAGACCGTTTGCTGTGTGGAAACAAGAGTAAGCTTTGTTGACTTTTGTTGATTATATGTTGAAGCAGTTTTACTATTATTACCACTTAGCATTGTCCCAGTATTTGTCACCTCTAAAGCACGGATCTGCTTATCAACAAATTCTTGTAAAATTTCAAATTGAGGGATCTCATTTGAATTAAATTCAAGTAAGAAGGCCTCCTGTGTTAATCTATCTAATTTGGTCCACAATAAATGAAACAGCATAAATTTTTTATCAGGTAATCCAAATCTTTCTAAAACTTGCAGTGTTTCTTTAAATACGCGATTTACTTTTTCTAGTTCCACTGCAGTTTTTGATTTTGCGTGCTCACAAAGCAACATTTTTTCGTAATAACCGAAAGTTATTTGTCGTTTCCTGTCATAAAAATCAATCAGAGTGTTATAAGCATCAATGTAACTGTTATCCGAAATTGGGAAGTTTTTAATTAAATCCAATGCCTTACCTTGACATGATGTCAAAAGGTAATGCAGTTTTTCGATATTTGAAATGTTCCTTTTATGAATCAAAGATTCAAACAACTCTTTAAACGACAACCAATTTTCTAATTTACCATCGAAAGGTTTTATAATTATTTTAGGTAATTTTGCCAAATTATTCTCACTTTTAGAATGCGTTTGATCACTTTGATCCTCTGATGCTTTCATGACAGGAGAGCGTTTTCGTAATTTTGTCAAAACCGATTTTAAATTCCTCTCAAATTCTACTGTCACCGCAAACTCCTGCTCCATGTTTTTCGTTTTAAGCATTATTGCTTTCTGAGCACGATGAAAATCATTGATTATGGGATTCAGATCACTTTCGATATATCCAGTTAGGTTAGAAGAATCATATAATAATTCCATTCTCATTACCGCGTAATTCCGTTCGACCATGTCCATATCGGGATTATCGATTTTCATTTCACTGTCCGAGCCCATTATTTGTGCAATAAACAAAGTTTTAAACCGAGAAATTAACGATACGAGAACAACAAACAATGTTTATTGCAATCAAATAATGAGCTGTTACCACTGACAGTGACACTGACACTTGACTTTGACAACCGAATTGTTGCCAAACGCACCGACCGAACATAGACTACCAAACGGAATGACCGGAATGAACGATAATAACAATGCTGCCAACAGAATATTTTTTAGATGCAAAAGCCACACTTCCTGTCAGCCATTACCCGACACTAGAAATTAAAAGTTTACCCACAAATTTTATCACAGAGAATATTCCGACACGACAAAATCGACAAATAATGATATTCTAATGTTAAAATAGGCAACTTTTCAAAGTATCCGGCTCGAAGGACCAATGATTTGGGTTGTATTAATTAATAAATGGACTGTATGAAAACTTTAAAATATCTTTATGAAATTCGAAACGAGAAATTCTATTTTACCGAACTGCAAACTGATGAAGAAAATTACTCCCGAAACGATAGTGCACAACTACATACCTTAAATGATGAGGATGAGGTCCGTGTGGATGGCCAGCAATCCTGGGCCTCCGTGTCAGCAGAAAACGTGCGAGCTCGTCTTACCGTTCACCTTGGACTCGGGAAAACCTCACCGCATTCACAAATCCACAATGCACAATGTAGTTGGCACTATTAATTCTAGTTTTACAATGGAATTAGACTGAAATGTGGCTTTATATTAGTTTTAATTAATTTAAACACCGCAGCGTGTGTTCAATCAAGTTCGACGAAAAAAGCAATGGCTGCCGGAAATGGCTAGTGCAGCTACTAATCCTACCGGATGCTGATAGGGTTGTAACCAAAACCGACATTCATACGAAAGTTGAACATTCAGAATAAGTAAATTCAGGCTTAAAAAACTCATATAATGGTTCATATTAATAATCCATACTATTTGTGTCATAAAACATAATAAACTCATCCAATGCATTTTTTATGACATTGTCTCTTTCGCTGTACTTTTTCTCCACATGAATGACATAGTCAGTCATTGTTTTCCAATCTGAGGCAGTTATACTCGCGAACTTCTTTCTTCTCCAACTCGCATAACTTTTCTATCGTATTTTTGAGAGCGTTAACTCCTTCGACCTCTCCCAGCCCTTCTGGTAAAAAAACAAATGACCATTTTAAATTAACCAAATATAAATACAAAATAATACTAGTCGATAGTATATTAGATAATGAGTACAAGAAAATTTATTGAACAAAGGTAAGTATCAAAGTGGTATTTCGTACTAACCTAGAAACACCGATATCGTGTGTAAACACTCATGTTTCTCCTTTCAAGCGATGATTTCCTTCTCTTGTTTTTCTTTATATTTACTTATTATAGTACGCAGCAGCTTACGAACATTACTTGTCATAGTTTCTTTCATCATAAACATCTTAAAACGTTGCAATTGTTGAAAGCGAGCAATGAGTGTCAAGTCGAACGATGACCGAAAATGACGTTAGACAATTCAGCTTGTGATGCCATATGAAAAGTTCCGTAAAAAACTCATTCTCATCTTTCGTTTGCCAGACTCTAACATCAAATTGTACTGGAGCAGATCTGCTACTAAGCATACGAAAGGTTAAATTTATATACATAGTAGTTCCGGGTTCGAATCCCGGCGAGGGCATTATTTGTGTATTTATTTATCACAAATATTTGTTCCTTGGTCATGGCTGTCTATGTATTTAAGTATCTATAATGTATCTATCTATTATATAATATCGTCGCCTGGTACCCACATCACAAGCCTTAATTGAGCTTACCGTGGGACTAGGTCGATTTGTGTAAGATGTCCCAAGATATGTATTTATTATGTATGTATGTAGGTATTAATACTACTTATAAATGTAGAACGTATAATAGTAACATGTATTTATAACAAAATATTTAACAACAAAAATTTGAGTTGTTCCACAAAAATGTCTTTTTAATAATTTATCTTAAATACTCTAACTTTTTTATAGATACACATAATTATTATATGTGTTACACACATGTCATGTCGTGTTATATGTTTTATAGTTGCGTTATAAATTGTAATGTAATGTATTGGCCTGAAAAAAATACGCTTTTAAACGCTCGTGCTATCCCATGATAAAATCAACCTTTTATAAAACAACACTTATGTATTAACGCCTTTGAATATGAAACAGTTATATAAATGTTTTAAATGTAAACATACAATTTATTCATTAACTTCATCCAACACTTTATATTTTTAGTAAATATCACACTCTTAAAACCTTTTAAAACACCCAAATGCAAACCAGAGTCCCAGACGTTTCAAACTCACAAACTCACATCTTTATAACGATAATGACGTCACAAGACTTTTGACTTTAAGCATTTTAGGAGGTACTTACTCGTCAACCCGCTAATCCCAGAATTAAGAGCAAATGAAGACTGATACCCCGAATACCTCGTTGAACAAAGGTATGTCTGTGAACACCCTTACACTTCTTGTTTCAGTCAAAAATGTACCTTAAATTAAAGAACTTTCCCTTGGGTTTTTGCATGCATGGTAAAGGAGTTGGGAGTTGTGATTCTTTCAGATTATCTGAAGATCTGAAGGGTGCAATAAGTCTTATATAGAAGATATAGACGCAAGCAAACTGTAAAAAATATTTAGATATACCATGTAGATATAGTAATAATTGGATAGCGTATATATTTATATGTTTGGCAATTTGCGCGCATCGAAAGCTGTTACCTTGGCTGTTAGATAATTTTAAGCTTTGTGTAATGAAATATGTGTTTAAACGAAACTTACATTAAATAGTATTCGTGGACATTGGGATTTTAACAAAAATCCTGTTGTAACACATTAAAATGATATGTATCAACAACCCTTACATCATATTAGCCAAAATACGTCCATTGCTGAACATAGGTCTCCCCGAAATATTACCACAACGACCGATCCTGTGCCACCCTGATTTATTTATTTAAGCTTTATTGCACAATCAATGAAAAAAAGTACAAATGGCGGACTTAATGTCTTATGACATTCTCTACCAGTCAATCATTGGGTCAAACAAAAACTTGTATGATTCGCATCATTAGTATATTTGGCTAAGATATACATATATTTAAAAATTGTAAGTTTTGGCTGACTTTAGAATTATAACTAACGTCAGATTCAAACATATTAAAATATTATCCACCCATTAAGAGGGTCCTCGTCCGGAGCACCCTCGGCCAAACATGTCGAACAATCATTGACTTAAATACGTGAGTTACCCGGTTCGATAATATTTTAATATATTTTGGCTGATTAATAGTTATTTGTTATACAAGGGTGCAAAGTTGTATTTTACCCGCGAGTATAAAATTGGAACACGAGCAAGCGAAAGGATTCTATAGTTGAACCACGAGCGAAGCGAATGGTTCTAAAATAGAATCCTGAGCGCAGCGAATGTTTTAACATACGAGAAGTAAAATACATTTGCACCCGTGTGTAACACAAAACTTTTCCCCGCACTATAGCGAGGAAACTCAAAAAAGGTAATTATTTGTTCACATTACAATCATCATCGGGTTAGTGATAATAATTTTCCAAATGCATCATGTATTTAATGCAAGATTTTGTCGCAGTAAACTTACCACGAAAAAGTAAACGCAGCACGATTTTAACACATTCCTGTAGTTGCACACCAACGCCAATGCATTATTAAATCATTCTCATTCATTACTTTTACAAAATTATAACAGAACACCCTGAAAGTTGTTAAGTTTACTATTTTTATGCGTGCGGTCGGTAAATAAAGATTATAACCTATAATATTCTTTGACAATGTTGACGTTGACATTTTTTGCGTTTTGTGATTGCATCTAGTCATCTTATCATCATTCACTAAAACAATTTTTTCTTAAGGAATTTTAGGATTTATATGTTAAAATCATCATATTATATAAAGGTTTGTATTTTACACTAAATTCTCAAACAAATTATTTAACTATCATTAATATGGAACAATTTCCATGAGCATTTTACGTTTTGTTATTCCAAAACCAAGATCATTACTTTGCCACACAAGTGAATAATATGCGTTTTTACACGTTCGTATTAAAGGATAAACGAGCACTTTACGAGCTAGTGAGGGGAAATAGTAGTTTGATAGTTACCTACATAAGATAAGATAATGTATTTATTGTGAATCTTCATCTAAATGAAGATCTGATTTGATGACGGTCTTGCCAGCTCAGTTGGTTGGTGGTAGGTGGCTCTGATAGCAAAGCTGGAGGTCTCGGGTTAAAATCCCGGTGAGGGCATCTCTTTGTATATCTATCACAAAATTATTTGTTCAATCGTATGGTGTTTGGAAAAGATAAATGCATAAAAACAACAGTGACCAAGGAACAAAATATTTGTTGTACACACCAATAAATGGCCTCTCCGGGATTTGAACCAGGAACCACCAGCTTCAAAGGCAGGGTCACTACTCACTACAAATTGGGCTACAAAGGCGGACCTAGATATCACTGATATATTTACAATAACACAACAACAATCTAAAAGTAACCCAGTTAAATAAACTTTAAAAAACAGACGCAAAGAGGTGTTTATAGCGCTTTAAAGCTTTTTTAATAAAACTTTCATAATGACGCGCCGGAGGCTTTGTAAAAATATAGTAGAGCTAAGCTCTACTAAAGCTGCCTTAGCACGCTCTACGAGGTTTAAAGTTTATTCATTGCTGCAAACTTTTATGCTCTGGCGACATTGCTTCCTTGCTGGCAGGGCTTGAAGATGGGTGATTTAACGTGATCATCACAATATCGTCATACAAAAATACTTTAAAAAATGTGATAATAATTATATTCAAGAGATGATTGAGATTAGAACAAAGTATGAGAACGGGTGTCGTAAGAGTCGACTAAGGGATTGAAGTGTCACTGACCATTATTTGATAAAAGATTGATGATGGGCAGCTGCGTCATCATAGTGAACACATTATTGCGATCGCCAATCCGCTTGTACAGTGTGGCGATTATGGGTATTTACCTCTTCATGCGTCTATACGCATAGTTAATAGGAGAGTCCTACGTCTAGCAGTGGACTATCATAGGCTATGATGATGATGAGAACTTTTTGTCTTGACGATTTTTTTAAGTCGAGTGAAGGTTTGGCTTATCTGAAAACGATATTAAAATACTCATAAGACATTGCACGGATGATTACTAATAGCTATCCAAACATGCTAATTTATAGCAGTAATGTGTTCACTATGATGACGCTGCTGCCCATCATCAATCTTTTATCGAATAAAGGTCAGTGACACTTCAATCACTTAGTCGACTTTTACGATACCCACAGGAGGAGTTGGGGTGGAGACAAATGTATTCTTATTGCCGTCACCACACGGCAGATCACACATTTACATGAGTCTTTTATGTTTTTCCAACAGTGGGACGCCTTTGTCCAGCAAAACACGTCTTCCGGTTGAAATGATGATGATGAGGTATTTTTCAAGGCACAATACTACACAAATCAGCCTAGTCCCGCGGTTAGCTCAATTTTATTAAGACAAGACAAGGAACTAACAAATAAAAGCTCTCGCCGGGATTTGAACCCGGAACCTCCAGCTTCATAGGTGGCGTCGCTACCAACAAAGCTGTGGAGGGTGGGAAATGATGATAATAATATGTTCATACGGTCTATCGCGATT
>JALPQI010025713.1:0-18628 GCA_025490895.1 Thaumatotibia leucotreta
TTATTCAACTTTCTTCTATATCTTGATGTAATAAAAACACTGATAAAAATTAACTGGAATCCAACATTGTTCACTTTCAGGCAAATTCGTCACGAGCACTGTCAATTAAAAAAAAAACTTCGCGTCACACGTTCCCGCCGAAAATCAAAATCATGTTCGAAAACCGATTAATTTTTTGAACGAAGCGTTCCATTTCAAAGGTTCCGATGTCAACGCCCGCGATTTGGACACTGGCTGGTAAGTTTTGGCGCAACGCGCGAATGCGCTTTGCAATGAAAAAAAAACGGTGTTCGAACATTCGAAGTTTGAATCGTGGCGGGAAGTGCGTACCTTGCGAGCGTGGAGCGTACGCTGAGACGTGCGGGTTTCGACTGCGGTCAGTGCGACATTCTATGGTCTGCCCACCGCCAGCATGTGTCGAATGTTAATCCTTACCACTGCCAGCTAGTCTAGACCTGCGGCAATCACTTAGACAACCCATTTTCATACGTATTACGAAATGTCATATTCGCTAAAACGGGTCAGTCGATTCTGGACACTAAATATTGCGTTAGAGCAAGACAATAGACTTGATCATTCCGTATTACTGTTTCAGGTTTCAAAATTTTTCACCAAAACATCCTTTGTTTCCCTAAACATTTTCATGTAACCGCACGTATTGTAAATACTAATTTTTGTTTCGTTTTACAAACTATTGTGCAGAAATGTTGACGGTAAACTACGCGAATTGCATAATGCAACTTTGCGAAAACTATTTTAGCAAAAAATGTTTCAGTTGCGCTGTCATAGTAAAACAATTACTGAGTGAAGGTGCAAAGATACCAGATAGAACCTTGTCGCGTGAATGAAACTTTGAAATACTTGCTGATAACGGTTTATGAAACCTAACACTAAAAAGTATTAGGTTAGACTTTACACTAAGGTGTCTTTTCCAGACCGTAACCAATCTTTTCGAATATTTGTGCCAATCAACTTTTCGAACGACACTATTTTGTCCCGTAACGCAGGCTATAATTTCATCAAGTTTGCTAGTAAAAATGCTTATAAATTGTACATGCGTTAGGCCCCACACAAGTTCACATCGATACATTTAGGTTCCAACTGTTTTTCATTGTAAATATGTGTATGGTATTCATTGACGTACATTAATGTAAGTTCATGAAAAGTAACGCAGCAGACAGAAAATATAATATATTATGTGGATCGAAAAAATTATTGGCCCACTTATTAATATTGGTAGACGCAGTGTATGATGTCCACCCACAACATGGACAGACGACGTTACGAAGATCACCGGGAGATGCTGGATGCAGGTCGCTTCCAACCGGTCTTCTGTGGAGGTCCAAGGAGGAGGCCTATGTTTAGCAGTGGACGTCTTATAGCTGAAATTATGATGATGTGGAATGAAATCCCTACCGAGATTTTGTCAAGGTTTCTCTACAGTATCCCGTTGTTCATCATCAACACCCTGTGATAGTCCACTGCTGGACGTACGCCTCTCCTATTAACTATGCGTATAGACGCATTAGGAGGTAAATGCCCATAATCGCCACGCTGGGCAAGCGGATTGGCGATCGCAGTAATGTGTCCATTATGATGACGCTGCTGCCCATCATCAATCTTTTATCAAATAGTGGTCGTGACACTTCGATCCCTTAGTCGACTCTTACGACACCCGCAGGAGGAGTTGGGGGTGGTGACAAATGTATTCTTACTGACGTCACTTATAACCTTGTACTTATCAATTTACTGTTTTTCTATGTTTTTTTGTAATAATATAAAAATTCTCTAAGATAGGTACTACATATTTAGGTATAATTATAATAAATATACCTTTCAAAATATGGTTGAATTAAAAATACACTATCATGTTTTCTGAGCGTCAAATGCAAATTGAATTAATAATATTATAACATATTTATTACAGGATTCTGCCAATACATATTTTTACACTTGTCTGTACCTACCTACCTAGGTACCTATTGAGAATGACGACCTAGCACGGCGACCTTATATGGGCGACGGTAATATGTTGTACCACCCGACACCACGTTTGTTTCCAAAAAATGTATACCTACTATACATATTAGAGCTTTAGCATTCGCTTAAAACTCATAATACATTCATTGACCATTCATTCTCTTATTTCTCTTACGCGTGGCATGTAGCGACATCTATCGCTAGTGTAATAAAACTGTTAACTTTATTAACAATGTATAATTATTATCAAACCGGAATCAGAAAGGGATTCAAAAGTACTGTTGACACAACAAATGACACAACATTTACCAAGAATAAATAAAATAAAATAAAATGTTTGTTGTTGTAGTGAGTGATTAATTCACCAATCCCATTCTAATCAAGGTTTCATAATACCATTCTTTAATTGAAAGTTAAAAAAATGTAAACAAACCTGTAAACTTGCATTATTTCATAATCACGCACTTTCAGAACTCTTGGTTTTATCGCCAACTTAAAACCTTAAACCTGAAGTTCACATACATTTTTTATCCAAATTATTGATATTTATTAGTATTGACGTAAACATTTTATTAGTATTGTATATCTGTAAATGTGTCTCACGATATGTATTATTTCAAAAACGTCATGCTATGGAAAGGCAGCCATATTTTTTTACTTTTTATTGTTTTCAACAGAAGAATGGTATAAACAAGACAAATGCTATTGATCAATGCGCTTTTACATTTAATGAGATGACAAAGAATGCAAATCTGTTAGTGTCATTCGATTAAACTTTTATTTTGCTCCATCATGGGAGTGATGGCGATTGTATATTTTCCGTTTCTGAATACCTACGCTTTTATGAAATGATGTGCCTGTAGATCTTATTTTGTTTTCACGTCGCAAGTTATAATTTTGCGTGCTACGAATCTGCAGGCGCTTTGTAGTTTTGATATTAATTTAGAGTGAAATCTATTCGGAATTCGGAAAATGAAGGCGCGTAAGTATAGGTTGATTTCAATAATATTGTTTGTAACTAAGGGCTTAATTAATACAAAATCACGATCGTTTCCACTTTCCATTGTGTTACGAAAGTTACTCATACAAAATACAAACTATATTATGACTATCATATTTTGTTTGTCGTTTGCCCATAATATTAATTTTTAACAAAAAAAAATATACTCCACAATTATTAAAGAATCAGATTCAAAAACATTAATAAGCTTCGTAACTAAGAGTCGATTAAAACAAAATGCTTTTTAAAGATTTTGTAAATCGGCAGCAAAATACGTAGGAAGAGCGAAAAAGGTATAGAAAGTTTGGGATATAATATTATTCTTTTCACCTGCACAGCACCTATGAAAACGATCTCGTGAATCTGAGTACCTACCTACAAATATGTTTCGATTGCAAAAAAAAACTTAAATAGTAAAGGGCTTACTTACAACAAAAATCATAAAATCGCATTCGTTGCATGAATGTTAGTCACACATTGGTCAAGTGCAGAAATAGGTATTGTTGTGTATGGAAAAGGGTAGTTGTAAGTGCATGCAAACGGTGGCTGCGCCCACCGTCATTCTGGGAAATAAAGTAGTTCATAAATGGCTGCCTAGTGTATCACTTTGTCGCTCCCGTGGAATACTTAACAGTGGCGGCGATTCGATTAATCCACGCGTGATTTTGTAGAAATTATGTTGTCCGCTAGTAATACAGTTGGTTTATTCGCTAATTTTGATCACCAACAGCAAGATTGGACGGTCTACAAAAACAGACTACAACAATGGTTCCTCGCGAACAATATCAGTGTAGAAACGGATAAAGCGGGTATAAAGCGACGGGCGATATTATTGAGTGCATTTAGTGAGAGTTCGTATCAACTAGCG
The DNA here is from genome assembly GCA_025490895.1 of Thaumatotibia leucotreta. Taxonomy (NCBI): domain Eukaryota; kingdom Metazoa; phylum Arthropoda; class Insecta; order Lepidoptera; family Tortricidae; genus Thaumatotibia; species Thaumatotibia leucotreta. The sequence goes on from JALPQI010025713.1 coordinate 3,849, forward strand.
AGTAATCTCGTTTTGCCGGGTGTGTTAGAGGAAAAGAGCTTCGATGACGTGGTCAAGATCCTTGATGATCATTTCACGCCAAAGCGCTGTGTGTTTGCTGAACGGTTTCATTTTTATTCGGCGTCGCAGCAAACGAACGAGACGCATGCTCAGTGGGCTGCGCGCCTGAGAGGGCTTGCAGCGCATTGTGATTTTCAACACATCCAAGATACACTGCTGGACAAGTTCGTCATGGGTATGACGCCAGGTCGAGAGCGGGAGAAGCTATTCTCACAGGACGTCAAGGAACTCACTCTAGCGAAGGCGATTGATTTGGCCGAGAGCGTGCGGTGCGCTCGCAGCGCCACCGCCAGCACGACCGCTGTACCAGGAGCTTCACCTACCGGCGGCTCTGATCATTTATTTAAGATAACAAATAATTCTGGACCCGATCGTGCTAAGTGCCAAGTGTTTGGTTCTGCTAATCACCAATCTAATAAGTGCAAATTCGCGTCATATAAGTGTCAAAAGTGCAAGAAGAAAGGACATCTTCGTAGAATGTGCAAAAGTTTTAATTTTATGGATTCTGGCGAGGTGAGCGAGGACGATGACGGTGAGTTATTTAACATTCGTTCCGTTAACGGTGCGCCGATGACCGAAGTTGTGATTATCAATGGAATAAAATTACGGTTCCAGATTGACAGTGGTTCGGCCGTTACGGCTATTCCATATTTGACATATAAATCGTATTTCAAAGATGTACCATTGTTGCGTAATCACAAAAATCTAGTAGGGTACACAGGCGGTCCTATGACAAGTTTAGGCATCGTTACATTGCCAGTAACGTTTAGGAATCGCACAGAAATTTTAGATGTCCAAGTTATCGAAAATGGTAGGTGCCCCCTCTTGGGCAGAGATTTCATGTCGGCATTCAACTTGGGAATCTCACAGATTATGTTTTGCGATCAATCGGAGTCTGATATTGTGAAAAAAATTATGTCAGATTACTCGGGAATTTTTACGGACAAATTAGGGTGTTTTAATAAATATAAAATTAAATTACGGCTCAAAGACAACGCTAAACCGGTGTTTTTCAAACCTCGACCGGTGGCGTTCGCCCTTAAGGAAAAAGTGAATGCGGAGATAACCCGGTTAGTGCAGTTAGGTATTCTCGAACAAATAGATCATTCTGATTACGCGTCCCCGATTGTGCCTGTTTTGAAACGAGACGGATCAGTTAGAATATGTGCCGACTATTCGCAAACCATTAATAAACAATTGTTGATTGAAACATACCCATTACCTACTATAGACGAACTTTTTTCTAAACTTCATGGTGGGGTGCAATTTACTAAATTAGACATGTCTATGGCATACAATAAATTCCCTATAGAGGACCCCGAATGCGTTACGTGTATAAATACAAGTCGTGGACTATTTAAATATAACCGTTTAATTTTTGGGCTCTCCAGTGCGCCTGCAATATTTCAACGCGCTTTGAATAGCATACTTGCTAACATAGACGGTGTATTATGTTTTCTCGACGATGTACTCATAACAGGTCGAGATAAACAAGAGCACGAAATGAGACTCAGGGAGGTATTGCGGCGTTTCAAGGACGCCGGACTTACGCTTCAGAAGGAAAAATGTGAATTTTTTCAAGACGAAATTGTGTATCTGGGCCATGTGATAAACAAACACGGTATTAGCAAATCAAGGTCAAAGGTTAAAGCTATCCTCGAGGCACCCGTGCCAACAAATGTAAGCCAACTTCAATCTTTCCTCGGTTTAGCTAATTATTATCGGGGGTTTGTTCCTCATGCGTCCTCTATATTGACCCCATTGTATGAACTTTTAAAAAAAGATGCGAAGTGGCTTTGGACTGATGAGCACAACGCGGCTTTTAATGCAATAAAACAGAGCCTGGGCTCAGAACAAGTTTTAGCGCACTATAATCCAAATGCCCCTCTCATTCTTACAGTGGACGCTTCTCCTCAGGGGTTAGGTGCGATTTTGTCGCAATTGCAGGAGGATGGTTCAGAGCGTCCTATTTCGTTTGCTTCGCGAACACTCAACTCAGCGGAAAAAAATTACGCTCAGGTGCAAAAGGAAGCAACTGCTATTGTGTTTGGGGTAAAAAAATACCATCAGTATTTATACGCACGTTCAGTGCCTTTTATACTGCGCACCGATCACAAGCCACTACTTTCGATTTTCGGACCGCAGCGGGGTATACCTGAAATAACGGCAAACAGGTTGCAACGATATGCGATTTTCCTATCGGCATACAATTATACAATCGAATACGTTCGTAGCTCAAATAACAGTGCGGATTTTTTATCTAGGGCGTCGTTGCCAGATTGTGCAGTCGTCGGCGGTAAGGCCGTTGTCGACCACGCGATATACATTAATTTTGTATTAGAGGGTAGCTGTTTGCCAGTTACGTTAGACAAATTGTGTCAGGAAACTAAAAATGATAAGACTTTGAAAAAAGTTATTCAATACGTATTGAATGGGTGGCCACGCAAATCAACCGATCTAGCATTGAAACCTTTCCACCAGTGTAGGTATCAGTTATCTTTTGATAACGGTTGTGTGATGCGTGGACATAAACTTGTAATTCCACAGTCATTACAAAGTCATATAATAAACGAATTACATAATTCACACTTAGGCATCGTAAAAACTAAGGCAGAAGCGCGCGCGCGTTTTTGGTTCCCCGGTATAGACTCTGTGATCGAACAGCTGATCGGGGCGTGCGCGGTGTGCGCGCAGCTGCGGCCCTCGCCGCCGCGCGTGCCCATGGCTCCCTGGAAGTTTCCGACGCATCCTTTTATGAGAGTACATATTGATTTCATAGGTCCAGTATATGGTCTTACTTATTTAGTTATTGTCGATGCTTTTAGCAAGTGGGTCGAATGCTACGACATGAAAAACAATATATCGTCAATAAAAGTTATTGAAAAAATGTATGATTTTATGTCGCGGTTCGGCGTACCTCAAACAATAGTTAGTGACAATGGTACATCATTTGTAGCGATGCAGTTCAAATCGTTTTGTGCCACTAATGGCATTACGCACATAACTTCGCCGGTTTATCATCCGGCCAGTAATGGTCAGGCCGAATCATATACTAAAATCATTAAAAAGGGTATTAAAAGCGCTTTAATGTCCTCAAGTATTTTTACAGAAGTAAACAATAGATTGCTAAAATATCTCTTTGATTACCGCAACTCGCGTCACAGCACCACGGGGCAATCTCCAGCAAGTCTGGTTTTCGGAAGGCAGTTAAGGTCTAGACTGGATTTACTAAAGCCACAGTCATCGCCCTCGTCCACCGAACTCGCCTCAAAGATTGAAAATAAACAGTGCTCGCAGCGTAATTACTACGGAGGCACCAGTAGAACACGTTTTGTGCCTAACGATGCAGTTTTGTACAAATCATACACAAATAAAAATAAGTTCTGCTGGCGAAACGGTTGCATCATTAAACGAATCGGCGCCTTATTGTATTTAATACGGGACGATTTAACACAGCAAACAGTGAAAAGACACTTCAATCAAGTTTTAAAAAATAAAGCTATTCCAGTACCTATTGCCAATACGAAACAAGTTCTTCAACCGTCTCCGCTTTCGGAAGCAGAATCGCCTCCTTTATTTTACTTGCCAAAAAGGATAGATACTGGAACGGAGCTGGGGGGAGAGGAGATCCCGAATACAGGCGATATGGTCAACCCGCCACTGGTTGCGCCGCCTCAGCCGACGGCGGCCACCCCGCCGCCCGCGGGTCACGCGGCGGCATCGATGTCCTCGTCGCGGCCGCCTGAACTAGAACCTTGTATCATACAAAGTTCAGACGCGACAGCCAGACAAAAGAGGGATCGCCCTAAAATTAATTATAAGCCTTTCTTTTGATTGTTTATTTACTCTAAGTGATTTGATCTTATTGGGGAGGGATGTTGTGTATGGAAAAGGGTAGTTGTAAGTGCATGCAAACGGTGGCTGCGCCCACCGTCATTCTGGGAAATAAAGTAGTTCATAAATGGCTGCCTAGTGTATCACTTTGTCGCTCCCGTGGAATACTTAACAGGTATCGATCCTCCTTCTTCTATAAATACCTATGTTACGGACGTTTTTATTATTATTCATATTTTTCCATATTTTTGAGCATTTTTATATACACCTTTTTTGCTCTTGTCTGTACAACCTATACCTATGGGTAGCTTCGTAACACAAAAATGTAAAGTTTCGATTTTGTTTTTATTGAAATCTTGAACTATGTACAGTTTTTTAGCAATCGACCCACATATTAAGCAAGAAAGGCAAGAAAAACGTTCAAAATCAAACTTTAATCCATTATTTCTGGCTCACGAGTGCACAATGCAAATTGTTTCAACTTGTAATTACTTCCTTTTACGTTTCGACTTTATTTAATTCGCGTTAAGGTATAAAATACCTGGTTTATTCGTTACCTGGCTATCGAGTGTCAAGGTGATCGTAGTGTATAAGGAAAATCGGTAAAGTTTATTTGCAAGGATCGAGCGGCGGAGTACGGGTAAAACTTGATCATTCTGTAGCCGTATAAGCCGTACCACGACTTTGCAAGTATCGGTAACTTTAGGTTTTACTCGATACGTAATGCAGGCCATCGCGCTCGCTCCAATATGTCAAGGTGCATGCAGACCAAAAGAGCATTCGCTGTTCTATCCCCCTACTCTACGAAAATCGATCGTTACACGAAACGTGATTCGGTGATTTCGTAGAGTGGGGGATAAAACAGCGAATGCTCTTTTGGTCTGCATGCACCTTTAGTGCGTGTACGAATGCATTACGTATCGAGTAAAACCTAACGTATCCTTTATTTTCCAACTCATGGTACGGCTACTGGAGACTGCACAGATCGCTTTCTATAGACACCGTATAAATATTAAATATTTACTGAAACTAGATTTTCTACTAACCCAGGCGTACCTTACGTTTTTAAGTATCGGTTTTACCAGATACGTAAAGCGTTCTATCACACTCGTTCTTATTTATTGTTCGGCATTCAAACCTTCAGGAAATGAGCACTCTCCCATTTGAAAGACCGGCGACACTCTTGTGACCACCTCTGGTGTTGCAGGAGTTCATGGGTACGGCGGAAGTGTTTTTACCATCAGCCGATCAGTCTGCTCGTTAGCCTTCTAAATATTATATAAATAAAACTATACTAGTTCAGGTACATAGTTATATATCTCTACTAAACTTGATTGCATTACGCGATAAAAAAAAGTACATTGGTTTTCGCATCTCTGAGCTCTTTTCATCCAGAAAATTAATAAAAAATATGATAATCTGGGCGGATTTTTATTTTGTTGTAGTTTTTAAAAATTTTCCAAATTTAAATATTTTCATATTTTTTCTACTCAGAATCGCGAGCTCTTTCGATCCTCATTAGCAGAAAAAAAGTGTCCCAAGAATTCCATACATTTTTGTCTTCAAATTCAAATTCTTTAATGTTGTAAAACACATGACAAGAAATAATAAATACAAAATTAACATACCAAATTACAATAAAAATACATAATTTTAAATACACAATTATAGCCCCATAAAATAAAACCTATAGCAGCTAAACATAATCTTTCATCAAATATAAATTGTAAACATTCACTTCACAGCTTCACACCATTAAATTAACTAAATATTATTACCTACATGTCATAAAATTTACAATAAAAAATAAAATAATAATAACAATAAACCAGATTTAAAAATAGTACATTGTGCATCAAGGGAGGTAAGTACGGAATTACTAACGAGAGTGTTAGAAGCCCGGCGCCGGGAGGCGGAGGGCTTTTATGACTCGAGTTAGTATTCCGCTTACCGACCATGATGCATACAATGTTTTTCATCACACTTGCCAACAAAAAAATAAGTTTTAAGATGGTTTTAAGACATAACATTATTAAATGACGTACTGACATTTCCATTACTCCCTAGGGAATTTCACTTTTCTATTACTCGCGCTTCGCGCGCAAGCAATGGCGCGCTTAGACAGCAAGTGTGATGAAAACAAAATTATACACATTCCAATCATATAAAATAAATCACATAACAGCACAAAATAATTATACATTACATCAAATAAATTAACTAGTTAATATTATTACCTATTATAACTATTATTATTACATGTCATAAAATTCCTTTATACTATAAAAGGCCTTGGAAACAAGAAACCCCTTTAACTTGTTGACGAACTGCTCATATAAAGGAGCCTCTTTGATCTCCGGGCTCAAACTATTAAATATATTTACCCCAACTACCCACAAAGAGTTCGACGTGCGCGCTAAACGAGCAGGCACAGGATTGAAAACACGCCATGTCTTCCTCTGGTCTGGGCGTCGCATACGGAAATCATCCTTGTGCCTCCACATATACTTTCCAACCTCGAGGATATAGAGGCTTGGCACTGTGAGTATTTTAAATTTCTTAAACGACTCCCTCGCCGGGGAAAATGGTGGCAGTCCAGCCAGTAGCCGAACAGCTCTCTTCTGCATCACAAAGACCCTGTCCCATTCAGCAGCCAATCCCCATAGGTCAATACCATACACTATTACGGAATTGACATATGCATAGTACGCCATTCGGATATTCTCCTGCGAAAGGGCAGGGGCAAGTCGAGACAAGGCAAAAGATGCTCGCGCTAGCCTGGCCGAAAGCAACTCAATGTGCCTGTCCCATTTTAAGCCCGCATCGAACTGGAGACCTAAGAACCGCGTGTCTCTGACTTGGGGGAGTTCCACACCATCAACGATTACGTTAAGAGGCATCGGGTATTGCCCCCTCAACCAAAAATGCATCAATAGAGTTATACTTAGGTTGACCATAAAACCATTTACACTAAACACTAAAGTTGCTCTCGAAAAGTTGACCGAGTGAACTTTTCGAGAGCAACTTTAGTATTTCTCCTCAAATCAGAGAAAGTATCCCCATGCACAATCGCACAGCCATCATCCACGAACATTACAAAGTCACCTTCTGGAATTCTTCCACTGAGTTACGGTCGAAGAAAGAAACTCAATGGTTTTTTTTGGGATACTTTTTTATTTCTATCAGGATCGAAAGAGCTCTTGATTCTGAGTAGAAAAAATGTAAAACAGTCCAAATTTGGAAAATTTTAAAAAACGACAACAATATAAAAATGCCCCCATCTATGATCAGACATACATATAGAAGTCACGATGGCAATAACGTCAATTAACTAGGGATTTCCATCCGGTATTCAATTCATCAATAAGTGAATACCTAAGTACTAAATATTTCGGAATTTTTAAAGGCGCGCAAATTTTCAAGGCAGCAAGTCTATCGACAAACAGCCAATTCAAAAAAATCTGCCAATTATTAATGATTATCATAAAATAGGTACGATAACTTTACATTTAATATAATTACCAACTTAATAATTTGGCACGATTTCAATATTTTATTTATTTATTTACGAAAATGTACCTATGCCACATGACTCTTTGGTTGGCTCTTTGGCCGGGTTATGTTATTACCGCACTAGGACGATAAAATAATGAAAAAGCACGATTGTGTAATCTCTGGGATTATGAGCCTAAAAGCGGTTCAATAATACCTACGTTACGAGCAAGTGTGTTGGAAAGAACAAGGCAACTAGGTACAGCTTTTGTTATATAATGCTCCATCTAATGGGGGAGTAATTGGTATTGTACGAATAACCAGATCTGAAGGTTCATATATATATTGCATTCGCGTATTCCCGACCAGTCCCTTGTGCACTTCTTAACCCACCGACCTCTTCCCGGGAGTATTCTACAGGTAACATTTAGGCCAATTTTAAAAAGCTATATGTATCTACTAATAATAAGGGGAATCCAGACGGCCGCGGCCTACCGCTAACTTCCAAGATCGTGAATTTCGAATATTTGTCTCTATCACTCCAACAAGCGAGTCATCGGACTCATCGGAGTGACAGAGGCAGATACCTACTCGAAAATTACGATTTTGAAAGTTCATCTCGAAATGTTCGAAAGTTCACAGCCTTGCAAGTTCGCGGTTTTGGAGTGGCAGATACAGAAATTCGCAATTTTCGATTGTTGAAGTTGGCTTTCATGTTTCGCTAATAAACGTTAACTTTTGGGTTGTTTAAAAAACAAACTTTAACGTTCTGTTAAGTGGGCAGTTCATTTGTTGTAAGAGGGAGCTCCTATACTATCGATAAATTTAATTATTGATGGTTGATTGGCGAACAAACACCTTGTTTCTTTTATGAGGTCGGTTGCCCAATTAAGCAAACCATCTTTAGAAAATGTTTTTCAGTCATCTATGTTTTTCTAATTAGACGGTACCTACTGAGTTCTTAAGCCGTTAGCTTCAGCCGTGTGGTGACGGTAGTAAGAATACATTTGTCACCACCCCAACTCCTCCTGCGGGTGTCGCAAGAGTCGACTAAGGGGTTGAAGTGTCACAGACCATTATTTGATAAAAGATTGATAATGGGCAGCAGCGTCATCATAGTGGACACATTACTGCGAACGCCAATCCGCTTGCCCAGCGTGGCGATTATGGGCATTTACCTTCTATATAATGCGTCTATACGCATAGTTAATAGGAGAGGCCTACGTCCAGCAGTGGACTATCATAGACTGATGATGATGATGAGTTCTTAAACATATCACCACAATTTTCGTTACACCCTCTCCTTCAACTTTACCGCAGTTTTCACAATGGTGATCGCCATCGAAAATGGCGACGAAGTGGTGTTGTCAGGACTATCAGGCCGGTTTCCTGAGTCCGACAGCGTCAAGGAGTTTGCAGACCAGCTGTTTGCTGGCACAGACCTGGTCACCAGCGACGGCCGCCGATGGACACCAGGTAAGCTTTCGAGCTCTTTCTTTGTCTATTCGACCTAAACCATAAATGCTATGAATTGTACATGTTTCAAAAAGTAGTCTGCTATTTTAACCATTTATTGAATGACGACTATAGTCCAAACATTAAAGTTCTGTAGTAACTAGTAGTATAAAATTACAAAGTCAGGTGCATACCTCATATCCCGTTTCCAAATGTTAAATCGTCGGGCGTTCTCGAATTAGCGTACTCGTATAATATTTTTAAATTAGTCAGAAAGATGTGAACTGGGGAGTCCAAATACCTTTTTTTGGGTTCAGGTTGGTATGGACTTCCAGAGCGTCACGGCAAACTGAAGGACCTGACGCGCTTCGACGCTACATTCTTCGGCATCCACTCCAAGCAGGCTGACGTCATGGATCCTCAGCTGCGGATGCTACTGGAAGTGGCTTACGAAGTCATCGTAGACTCCGGCTACAACCCTGCGGAACTGCGAGGCTCACGTACTGGCGTATTTGTCGGGGTCACGCATTCTGAGACAGAGCAGATATGGGGAGTAGATATGGACAGTCCCGCGTATGTAGCGGCTGGCAGCGCCCGTTCTTTATTTGCTAACAGAGTATCATTCTCATTCGACTTTAAAGGACCGTCATTAGCTATCGACACAGCTTGCGCGAGCTCTATGTTCGCGCTGGCACAGGCTGTTAATTCTATACGCAATGGACAGTGTGCCGCAGCAATTGTCGCGGGTACTCACATCTGCCTAAAGCCACAAACGTCACTAAGTTTCCAGCGCTTGAACATGTTGTCATCCGAAGGACGATGCGCTTCTTTTGACGCAAGTGCCAGTGGATATGCACGTTCAGAAGCTGTTGTGGCCGTGTTGGTCCAGCGAGCTCGCGACGCTCGTCGCATGTACTGCACCGTACGCGGCGTGGGCACTAACAACGATGGGTACAAGCCCAAGGGCATTAGCCACCCCAACGGTGCTATGCAGCGTCGAGTCGCGCAAGAAGTTTTTGATGAAGCGCATCTTCGGCCACAGGATGTTGTCTATGTGGAGGCGCATGGGACTGGCACTAAAGTAAGTACATCTATGCTAAATATTAGTGTCTATACCTATTACAGAAGTACTTATCTACATATTTAGAAAAAAAACTGTCAAAAAACTGTTATTACACACTTCGCTCTTACCTATTGGTATGAACAGTAACAATACCTACTCCTGCAAAAGTTTCTTACTAGAAGTAAAATATGAATATATATAGAGCCCCGATGCATATGTTCTCGTCCAGTTAGACAGTTTTTCGAGATTCTCCCGTTCATCCGGGGGAAAGGGTTTAGAGACAAAAACTGCACTATTCAATAGTAGTACTAAAGTAGTTTCTTTGAGTATAAAATATTTGGATTTAATAAATCAGAATTAAAAAAAAAGTATTTTACGAGAGGTATTTTTTTAAATTTTTTCTACAATTTTTAATTTTGTAAATAATCAATGAATGTAAAGAACGCCATTGATATTAAAGACGACATGGTACACCTGATGCACAGCGAATTTTGCGTCAAGCTTATGAGCGCGGAATTACGGTGGTGAACGAAAATATAATTTAGACACTGGTTTGTTAAAATCGATTTATTAAACAACAAAAGCGTACTTCAGATTGTTGTGTCTTTTGAAATGTAGTACATTAACCATGACTAACGTTCATACAATTTATCATTAGCATAATGTGACCATTTTTAAAATATTCAAAAAATTTTAAAAATTGTTTCGAACTAGACGAACTCCACTGCATCGGGGCTCGTATTTATATAAGTATAAGTACGTTTATTTTATTTACTAATATGTATTTATTTATTAACGTGTCGTAATTAATAAACTTGGTTCATTTAATTTCCTTATTTCATGTCTTGCATCACCTACTGTTTTTTTACTGGTTGCATTGTTTCATTGTCCAAAGGTTGTCTGGAAGAGATCGCTCTTAAGCGATAAGACCGCCTGTTGTGTTACCTCTACCCTTAAGATTGTATTTTTTTATGTTACGAGGTGTGCAATAAATAATATTGTATGGTACAGTCACCACACGGGATTGTTGAGCCACTTGCCACTGTTCGCAACTTGGTCGAATAATACAAATCGGGTTCCGAACTCTTATGAGGCTGGTATCACGACTTCGGCCGAACTCTGCTGACCAACGGGGCGGCCGTTGCTACGGTTAGCCAATGACCGCTCGTGTATTCTTCAGAAGGTGACATTACCATGGTTACGTAATAACAAAAATGTTTAACCAATGATTGTTCGCTATTTTTCCGGAAGCTGACGTTACTATAGTTACGTTATAACATCCGCTTTAGACCTGGAAACGTCAATCTAACTTCAGAGCCCTGATGATAATTTCGTTCACTTTCCGTTTAACGGCTGTCACTGACAGGTATTTTTTCAAAGTTAGAATTTCAGTTAGAAACTATCAAGTTTCTATTATACATTTTTATGGCTACTGACAGATTTTGGGTAGATTGTCAAAGGTTACCTACCATATTTCTACAAAGGTTACATTACATAAGTTTTCAACTAACGTCAACGGAGCTGTAACGAATGATAATAAAGACAGCAATAGTATTTGTCTCTGTCAATGAAAAAAATAATTTAAAAATGCTCGATACACGCCTATTTATATAAATATGAATGGAAAAAATACCTCGCCTATTAATATCAGATAAATCATGGCTTCCGATTTGAAGCAAAAACGAATAAATTACTAAACGGTTTTAAGCAAATCTATGAAGAACTGTCGTTATTCAGTTTCCTCTAGGAACAACGACATCTAGCGTCTAATAATGGCCGATGACTAATCCTTAATTCTCGTAGACGAAGAAATTTTTATTATTTCAACTAGTTTTGACACACTGAAATTTTGACGCAACAAAGACTCTTATTTGACTGACATATCATCGGGGAACATCGCGGTCATGTCGCGATCGTGCCTACTAACGAAATATACCGAACCCATAATATTACACGACCAAATTGCATCCATTGCCAAGTGGCTCAACATTCCCATGTGGTGACTGTACTTAAAGGGCTCGCTATCAATTCCCAAAAATGACCGCAAATTAAACTACCAGAATTACTCTTACATCGGATGACTGATTCCATAAAGAACAAGTTCTATTATTATATTCCCTTTGCTCTATCATACCTTAATTCTACCGTCTATTTTCGTTCACAGGCGGGTGACCCAGAGGAAGTGAACGCCATCGCTGACCTGTTCTGCAAAGGCCGGGAAACGCCGCTACTCCTCGGCTCAGTCAAATCCAACATGGGCCACACTGAGCCGGCCGCTGGGCTCTGCTCGATCACCAAGGTGCTCCTAGCTATGGAGCGTGGGATTATACCCGGAAACTTGCACTTTGAGAATCCCAATAAGAATATTCCTTCACTAAGTGATGGCCGTATTAAGGTAAATCCTTATTGTGTAAAAACACAAATAAATATTGTTAGTGCATTAATTTTTGTGCTAAACTACGTTATGCTTGAAAATACATTACACACTTACTTACTTTTCTTGCGCAACAACCCGAATACTCCCAAATAGTGTATTGGCCTCGTATACGACTTATACGAGCGTACGAATTATGCGATGGACAACACAAACGCGATTCTACCTATTCGTAATTCCCGTACAATATGGATTCGAAACAAATGCAGCTCGTAATTCTACACAGTCTATTATTTTGATGCAATCGGAATTCATCCGATTCGCGCCAATGATCCACGGTCTTGGGTGACATTTTCCAAAGATTAGATGGAGGAAGGAAACTTTAGAGTTGCCAGCAATATATTATTGATACTGGTTGCGGTATAGTATTAATGTCACATGTTGCATCGCATATTACAGGTGGTAGACAAAAACACGCCATGGCAAGGAGGTTTGGTCGCCATTAACTCCATCGGCTACGGCGGCTCCAACGCCCACCTGATAATCGAGGGTGGACGCGGTGAACGACCTCAAACAGACTACCATGTACCCCGACTAGTACTCGCCTCAGGCAGAACAGAGCAAGCTGTAGAGCAGATGCTAGAAGTAGCTACTCAGCATCCAAGTGACGCAGAACTACATGCGTTGATTGACGCTGTGCATGCGCAAGACATTCCTGGGCATTCGCACCGTGGTTACGCTGTGTTGGAATCCACTTCTCGTGTATTTGAGGTAGGTACAGTCGACGTCAAAGATATCATTACGGTTTAGGTGCCAAAAACATTTTTACACGACCTTAATGTCAACGCAATAAAGTCGTGTAAATATATTTTTAGCACCTAAACCGTAACGATATCTTTGACGTCGACTGTACAGTGATTTTTCCTGACATTCCCTGCATACAGACTTTGTATGCAGAGAGGGTCAAGTAGCTCTGTCTTCGACTGTGCATTATCCTAATTTCACACTGAAAATTCCACTTCATTCAATCTGACGTGTGCTAATCGTAGTACCGTTTCAAATTAAAGCGTTTCAAAAGAGTCAGTAGTTTTTCCTAGTTATGTTATGCAATACTGACTAAATTGATGGAAAAAACCAATTTCCAACACACCTGGATTCAAATCCAAATACTAGATGGAGCTGGTTAGGTGTGAACCGGAATATTCTCATTGTCCTCGGCAACAAATTCTTTGAATGATAACTTCATGTTCTAACAACCTTTATTCCGTAAAAATTGTAAAATATGACATAGTATGAATTTAAAACCTAATCCCTTTCTAAACCAGGTGCTAGAGACCAGCGAATCACGTCCAATCTGGTTCGTTTTTGGTGGCATGGGTTCTCAACGACCCGGTGCAGCACGGGATCTTCTCCGCTTGCCAACCTTCGCTGCCAGCGTCGGCCAGATGGCAGCAGCGTTGAAGCCACATGGCGTAGACCTGCATTACGTACTTACTGACCATGACGCGGTGTTAGGCGTTGTCGAATCTTTTGTGTGCATCGCAGCTATGCAAGTGGCTCTGGTGGATTGTTTGCGTGAAATCGGTGTGCGGCCAGATGCTATTGTGGGGGGATCATGTGGAGAAATCGGTAAGCATTAGATTATGCTATTTTTTAATAGGTTACCATTGTATAATTTGTATCTCGCTGCTAAGGAAACATCTGCTGTAGTCCACCATTACAATTTTTTTTGCGCCCACACCTTGGCCAGTTTAGCGACCATTTGGCCTCTCAAGGTGCGTCTAAGTCTAATTCAAACAAAGTTAATGACATTTTGGCAGATCAACACAATGGGACTACATAGCAATAAGACAAAATCTTCATTGCCGTCAAATATTTATATAATTTGAACTACAGGTTGCGCATACGCAGACGAGACACTGACAGCGGAGCAAGCTGTGCTATGTGCCTACTGGCGCGGGCAGAGTGTTCTGGAAGCCCAGTTGGCACCTGGTGCCATGGCTGCCATCGTCGGAATGCCCTGGGAGGAGGTCAGGCGACACTGCTCTCCTGATGTTGAGTGTGCTTGCTACAACGCTGCTGAGGATATAGTGGTAAAGTTGCAAAAACTCTGAGGCGTTATTTCTAAATTCTTACGGTCATTCAGTTCAAATGTCTCAGCCTGAAAGGTCTGTCAGAATTTGTCAGAATTTTCATTCATTTAGTATAATTTAACTGAGTTTAGAGGCAGGCACAAATCTGGAGATTGACCTGGGTATTCATTACCACTTGGCTGTTTTTTGGTGAAGAGACCCTTTGTGAGGAAACCGAACTTAATCCCAATAAAGCGTAATTTTCCTTTTGGGCTGGAAAGCCATTCAATTCCCCAGTGAACCCATTTAAAATCTTTGATGTCAAAATGGTGGATGATGACGATAGGCGTCCTCTTAATCTACCACAAATTCGTATCATCGCTTAATTCTTTAAAGGGAAGATGTTTACTCACGATAAATGAAACTTGTC
>JALPQI010025714.1:0-15192 GCA_025490895.1 Thaumatotibia leucotreta
TTTTATAAAACAGGTGACATGGCATGTTTTTGACACACAATGACATTTTTTTCTTATCTCTGCTACTTGCACGGTCTCTATAATAATTGTTTCTAAGAATTTAAACAAAGGTCGCCGCAATCCTTTATATCTTTGCACATGCAGTGCTTATCGTCATCAGGTCATAAGTACATACATATACATAATATTTTCTTCGGTTACCGCGAGGATTACACATGAAATAAAACTATGAAAAACGGATAAACTCGCGTATATTAAACTAATTTTAACTTCATTCCGACGTTTCGAACACTTTTACAGGGTTCGTGGTCTGCGGATGATAGTGGTGTTCGAAACGTCGGAATGAAGTTAATATTAGTTAATATACGCGAGTTTATCCGTTTTCATAGTTTTTATTTTACATATACATACTTCAATAAATATGTGATTTATACTTCTGATAGGAGGAATAAAACTTTTACAGTGTAAACTTTTAAGACAAAATAATAGTGAAGCAAGTACCTTCTACTTAGTCGTTAAAAAGTTTGCCGATAAGCACTGCACGTGCAAAGATATAAAGGATTGCCGCGACCTTTGTTTAAATTCTTAGAAACAATTATTATAGAGGCCGTGCAAGTAGCAGAGATAAGCAAAAAATGTCATTGTGTATCAAAAACATGCCATCTCAACTGTTTTATAAACATATATCGTTATCGCGGGAGCAAATATGATTTGACAGTTCTGAAAGATTATGAAAAACAGTCAAAACAGAAATGACACTCGTATAGTAAACGTTTATACCTACGACTTTAAAATGAATAATTATTTTTATTGAATATAAATGGACTTGATTAGTACTTACTTAAAAAGATTGGCACCTAGGTGGGCTATTTTATTGAAAGTTCTCCCGAAAGATTTCTATAAATATATTTTTTGTAAGATTTCCACTCTTAACCTCGGTCTCTTTTGATCATAGTAAAAGAAAAAAGTGTCGAGATATTTTTATACATTTTGTATGTCGGTATAGGAACGAAAGGATCGAAAAATGTATGGAAAATTTCAAAATCGGTTCACGATTCTCGGAGATATCGATGAACATACATACACAAAAAACGTTTGAATTGGGAATGTCCTCCTTTTTTGAAATCGTTGAAAAATTGCCCAGGCACCCAGTCAGTCACTTTAGAAATTTGTCCATGATTTTTTTTTGTAACCACAACTAAATAGAAATAGTGATTTTTAAAATATCTCGAAGGAAAATAGCAAAATAGTTACTCGCGGATCAGAACTATTTTGCAAGAAGTGAAATGTTAGTTTTCATAAGCCCTTATGTGAAACTGAAAGATTATTTTGCCAGTTTATAATGACGATTAAGTGCACGACGCCGTAGATACACAGTAGAAAACTTTTTGTCGTATATTACGAAAATCACTTAAGATCAGCAAATTTTAATAGTCAATAGAGTCTAAATTAAAACATGGATATTTGTTTGAGGTGATTATGTCGATTTCAGGATTTTATTTACTAACAGTGTAAAGGAAGGTTAATTATCATTATGCAGAATAAACTTCGTGCTAGCTATGATGAACTTCTTAGAGGCTTATAATGTGTAGGCAGAAAACTCCGTTTTTTACTAAATGGACATTCTGTTTACTACTTCTTTGACAAATTTATATTTGCTCCCGCGATAACGATGTATGTTTATGAAATCACTAAATTTGTTTACGCAGTCAAAAACAATGAATGGCGGCAACTTTGTAGACGGCGTTTATTCATTTATTACTTTAAAAAATCGGAAGATCTACAAAGGTGAACACTGATAACGAGGCGATAGTAATATAAGTTGTCGTTTAAAAAAATGGTTACTTAAAATGTTGCATAGCATTGTCCCGCTGGCCGGTTTCAAAGCGGCAGTTTATTAAGCGTACGCGCCAGGCCCGTGACCCATACGCTGAGTCGTGTGTTTTAGCAAAAATCGCGTTGTATGGTGGCCCGGCGGGATGTGTTCGTGCGTTGGAGCGTGGCCATGAATGGGTTAAAGGAGTTAAATGACCATAATCACCACGCCGGGCAAGCGCTTCTAATACTCTCGTTAGTAATTCCGTACTTAATGCACAATGTAATAGTACTTTGATGCACAATGTACTATTTTTACTACTTTTGTAAGCTCAAAAGCACAGAACTGTGTGCTCTAAATCGTATCATAAACTTCGATAGGTCTCTTTTGCACAATAACTTATCAATACGTATTGGCTGTGTGGTGACGGTAGTAAGAACACATACACCAACTCTTCCCGCGGATGTCGTAAGAGCCGACTAAGGGATTGAAGTGTCACTGTCCATTCTTTGATAGAAGATGGGCAGCGTCATCATAGTGAGTTTATTGTGAAACTAACAGGATTATGTATTCATTTTATTTGTGATCAACAATGTAATTCTATATTATTTCTAATTTTATAATAATTTACATTCAATAAATGTTATTGAACTAGTATGATAGTAGTACCTAATGTCATGACATAAATTGTTTATAAAGATTTACCTAGTGTACCCATGTATAAGCTGACAATGTATAATTAGTACAAATAAACGATCTATCTATCTATCTATCTATCTATGGTGATGGAGGATGGATGGATCAGAGATTGAACTATTGAACTATCTTACTCTTCAATCCTTTATTACGATACCCACGGAAGTGAAGGTGGCAAATCTCCAACAGCGGTCACCACGCCGACTACCACAATAACCAGAGTTAATAAGGCATACGTCCAGAAGTGGACTGCAAAATGTAAATGCAAAATTTGTGTAGGTGTATTTTAAACGTCATTATAATGAGGAGGAAACCTCATGATAACTGAGCGTATGTAAAAATCGGAAACATTAATTATCTAACTAAAATGTAAATCAAAATCTTGCAAAAGTTTAGTTACTTATATAATTCTGTCTAAGTAGTTACTGTGGCCAGTAAAAGTGTCGCAAAATTGTAAAGGTTACGTAAGTTTATATAATTTGTATGTTGTAAACTTAAAACTGATTTAATATACCTTTTCATCACATTTGCTGTCTAAGCTCGCCATTGTTTGCATGCGTAGCGGGAGTAATGAGAGAAAGTGAAATTCCCTAGGGAGTAATAGAAATGTCAGTACGTCATTTAATAATATTTTGTCTTAAAACTTATTATTTGTCGGAAAGTGTGATGAAAAACATTGTACCTGTATGCAGTTTTGTTCACCTTTTTTTTTGCTCTTAACTGAAAATTTGTATAGATATGATGTACAGTCAAGTGCAAAAATAAGTACCTATCGAAAGAATCCGCTCATAAATATGTTAGAACGTTCTTATTACACAGAATTAGAGTGCACTAGGACATAATTATTCTTGAACGTTTTTGTATACACCTTAGGTATTTTGTCTTTGACTGTAGGTACTAGTCTAGTCCATTTTTAAACTTATTCACATTTTGTGCTAAGACCACGTCTTTGACTATTTTCATAAACGTCGAAGTCGCATCTCAAACTTCAAGGACACTCCGAGGGGTCATTTGCCTCCGGCTCTCAAATAGTTCGATACATAACGGTACTAGGTGACTATCATGCCAGTTTAGAACATTCTTGCAACACGTATAAATAGGTATTTACTAAAATATTAAGAGGCGACGACTTTTCTTTAAAGAGAATCATGTCAAAAGTACAAATGAAGACCAAGGTGCTTAGACAAGTTGCCAATCGCTAACGCTCTGCGACCATATACAGGGTGGTCCAAACCTTGACGTCAAAAAAATTTTTTTGGGTTCCTCACGTCATGAGCTATCAGAATATACCCCATGTATGTTAGCCGATTTTTTGTAGTTTTCGAGTTATGGATTTTTGATTTTTTTTTGAAATTCTGGAATGAAGAAATTTATTAATAAAGAAAACTATTGGGTTTTTTAACTAGTTTCTTTTTGTAAAAGTATTACTACAAATAAAGCATTTACTGACAAAAAAATTGGCGTCCTCACTTTGATACAAGTAGGATAATAACATACCAAATTCAAAATTTTACGTTAAAAACGCATCAAAATAGCATTAATGTACGTAAATAAAACAATAAAACATATCCCAAGGAATTTTCGTATTCTAAAGACCGCCCTAGACCATGAGCCTTCGTAAAATAAAAAAAAAGTGATACTTAATGATGAGGATTTTTCGAAGTAGTCGGTCAAATAAAAATAAAAAAACTTAAAATTTTAAAGTAGTAAAAAATTACTTGAATAACTACACAAATTGAGTTTTCGTGGTATTTTCTGTCTTTGTTTATTGATAAGAACAACAAAACAGACGAAATTTTACTTTATTTTGAAATTAAAAATTTAGAAGTTTTTTTTAAGTTTATTTGACCGACTACTCTGAAAAATCCTCATCATTAAGTAACACTTTTTTTTTGCTTTTACGAAGGTTTAAAGTCTAGGGCAATCTTTAGATTACCAAAAATCCTTGGGATATGTTTTATTTTTTTTATTTACGTACATTAATGCTATTTTGATGCGTTTTTAACGTAAAATTTTGGATTTGGTATTTTTTATCCTACTTGTATCAAAGTGAGGACGCTATTTTTGTTGTCAGTAAATGCTTTATTTGTAGTAATACTCTTACAAAAAGAAAATATTAAAAAACCCAATAGTTTTTTTTATCAATAAATTTCTGCATTCCAGAATTTCTCAAAAAATTTTTATCAAAAATTCATAACTCGAAAACTACAAAAAATCGGCTAGCTTACATGGGGTATATTCTGATAGCTCATGACGTGAGGAATATAAAAAAAATTTTTTGACGTCATGGTTTGGACCACCCTGTCCCTGTATAACATGGACGTATAACGGCAGCTCAAAAATGCTCCCAAAAACAATTGTTCAATTGTGCCAAGATGGGCAGGACATAGTGCTTTTCGCATATTTCGGCGCAACATCTTTGACAATTGTTTGTAGAATATAGCCAATCAAAACTTTGATGGACCACTACGACACACTACTAAGCGTTAGCGATTGGCAATTTGGCTAAGCATCCTGATAAGACAATTAAGAATTAATGGGACTTAAACACCTACGAAGTTTACAGTAGTTATAAATGAACGTTTATTTTCACAACAAAACAACTGTTTTAATTACCTATAAAGAAACGCACTATTTGGTGCGACGCAGTTATAATATAACTGTATGCAGCGTGAACAATTATGACCGAGCTGTACAGTCGACTACAGAGATCTATCCACATTTTAACCGACTTAAAAGGAGGGGGTTCTCAATTCGACTGATTTTTTTTTGTGGTTGTATGCATGTTACCCGATATCTCCGAGAATCGTGAACCGATTTAAACCTTTTTTTGTGTTCGAACGTGTATAACCCCGAGTCCCGTTGGCACCAAGTTGGGGTCTGATGATGGGATCTTGAAGAAATCGAGGGATCTCTTCAAATGTTATTATATGTATGGCGCTTTTGGTAATTTTCATTCATTTACAAGAATTTGCATTCAGAAAGTAGGATTTGAGGAAACCAATGATGAAAACAAATCGGGGATCTCCGAAAATCGGTTGAAGTCGGTTTTTTTTTATTTTTAATTTGGTGATTATCACCTTACTGTTACAATACCTTACAATACAGTATTGCAAGGTATACAACACAAGCAGAAATAAAAATAGGCCAAAAGCATGTCGGGCTATGCTCAGTGTAGGCTTCCGTATTTATTTAGTTTCTCCGTGAAGATGGCATTTGTAACAGCGAAATGTCGGGTGCTCAATAATTGTAATTTACATGATAACTATCCCGCTTTAAGTCATACTTATAATGTAAATGACCACGTTAGCTTAAAAACACGACTGCCGTTTAAAATTAACAAACATAAGTTGTTAATCGTTGTAATATGACTATATGTATTATGATTTCGGACTTTTCCTTAAAAATACGAAGGCAAAGAAATATGCAATAGGTACATAATATGTAGTTGACCGTACTATGTGCTCCAGTAGACTCGGTAATGTGGCTAAAAGTAAATATTACAGATATTTATAATAGGCAAGTGTTCGTAGTACCTAGTTAGACTTTGAATTATCGGACAATACTATGATATTTTTTTTTGTTAGAAATGTGTTTGCAACTTTGCAGTCTTTGTAAACCTACTTGTTTATTCAATATTTATTATTAAGTATTACAAACACAAAACCAGAATATGTAAAAACACAGATATACAGAATAAAACAATCGTGTACCCTCCCTCTAACGTCCAAAAAATATGGAAAAAAATCATGAACTGTGGGTGTATTTACAATTTAAATCGTAAAGAAAAGATCAAATCTCAACGCGTTGATGTCTATTATAGAAGAAGCTTTACAGCACTCGTTGATGTCTTTTCCTTGATTAAAATTATAACATAGTTTTCTACTGAGTTTCAAAATTAGAAGCCCCCACCAACAAAAAATCAAAATCATTATACAAAATGGTCAGTACCTATTTTGTATGTCTGCTCCTAACATCAAATGTTATTCGTATTGGGAACACAGGCGCGGCATGTGGCGTTCACCGTTACCTTCATTCCAATGTATAGGAAACACTTACAATGCAAGATATAAGGACGTATGTGCAAAGTAAAGTTATATACACTTACGGCATTTTTTAAGTAAAAAAGGAGCATGCCGAAAATAAATGTTGTATTTTTCGACACATTGTACGTGTACTAAATAAATGTTTTAGGACAGTCTTACATAAATTCACCTAGTCCCACGGTACACTTAATTAAGGCTTGTTTTATGGGTACCTTTGTAGGTAATAGAGTACATACCCACACATATAAATATTAAAATACTTAAAAAATAATCTTGACGTAGGAACAAATATTTGTGATAAAGATACTAAAGAGATGCCCTAACCGAGTTTTGAACCCGGGGCCTTCTGTTTCGCTCAATTGCTTTTGGTGACTGTGGTTACCAGCTGTCACTCTTATTTTACATAGGAATAAAACTGAACCAAAATTTCAAAGCAAATGAGTGGGTAGGCAGGGTTTACCAATTTTATTAAGCTTTGAAGGCCGAAATAACACTGCAAGTACAATTAGTTGTGAAAATGGAAAAAGTACTCACAAATAGCCTATTGTCTAAAGTAATTATAGCTGATAAGATAACATAATAGTTTCTAATAACGCAGCAGAACATGTTCTTTCATAAAAAGGGTGAATATCTGAGCGTTTCAACCGCCTAATTTTGGTGGCATCATTTTTGCCGAAGTGTCTATTCGTTACAATGTGCTACTTTGTCATTTGAAGGAGGCACGGTACCTTATACAAATGACGAAGTATAATATTGAGACGTTTAGAAACAACGGCAAAAATTATGTCAACAAAATTAGGCGGTTGAAACGCTCAGATATTCACCCAAAGGCATTGTTCATGAAATATAATATATTTAGGTAATTGGTTTTATCTGTGGTAACTTTTGGCCGTGTGGTGATAACAGTAAACATACATTTGTCGCCACCCCAACTCTTCTCGCGGGTGTCGTAAGAGTCGACTAAGGCATTGAAGTATCACTGACCATTCTTTGATAGAAGATTAATGATGGGCAGCAGCGTTATCATAGTGGACACATTACTGCGATCGCCAATCCGCTTGCCCAGCTATTATGGGCATTTACCTTCTAATGCGTATATATAGTTAATCGGAGAGGCCTACGTCCTGCAGTGGACTATCATAGGCTGATGCATGCATGCAACAGATTCGAACGAAAAGTCACGTGCTCATTTTCCTTCATTATTATGGTCACGTGACTTATCGCTTATCGTATACGATTGCAGAATGGAATCTTGGCTGGGCTGTTCACAACTAATATTGTCAGCCTCCGTAGCCTAGTTCGTAGTGACCCTGCCTACGAAGCTGGAGCTTTGGGGTTCGAATCCCGGCAAGGGCCAAGGGCATTATTAGTGTATTTATTTATCACAAATATTTGTTCCTTGGTCATGGCTGTCTATGTATTTAAGTATCTATATGTATCTATCTATTATACACCGTAATTTCTAATAACCCGAAAGATTTTAACAGTGTGTTCCTGACCACATTTAGAAACTATAATGTCGTATAAACTTTTCTGGATATCGCCTAGTTTCAGAGTTATTACCAATTAAAAAAAAAAAAAATTCTAATTGTAACTCGGTAAAAAAGGTCTTTTTAACGGCGTTGGTGTCGTTATGGAGAATAGTCTCACTAACCTCATTAATAGATGTCGAAAAGTGAGAAATAAAACCTTTTAAAAATGAAGTTTTTGTAAAAAAAAACCTCAACACTCATTGTAAGTGCTAGTTTCATGAATAACTTTTACTTTTTATGTTAAAATACATTCAAAAATTAAACAACAATTGAAAAAAAAATTAAAAAAAAAATTTTTTTTTTCGCCAAAAATGACAAAAGTCATATAATATTTTTTGTTTGTTTTTACATCAAAAATGCGTGGTTAAAATCTTTCGGGTTATTAGAGATCACGGTGTGTATATCGTCGCCTGCTACCAACGTCACAAGTCTTAATTGAGCTTACCGTGGGACTAGGTCAATTTGTGTAAGATGTCCCAAGATTATTTATTTAATATCAGATGGCCCGTACGCTTGTTAGCTACCCATATCATGAAACAATGCTCTAATAAGTCGCGCCAAAATCGTCTCAATAAATGCACTTTCACTGTCTTGAGTCACGATTGTTTTACACTTTCGCCATTTCTGTTCCGCGCCTAGGATTCTTCAGATAGTTCGGATTATAGAGTAGAGTTGCCATCAGATATATCCGATATATCATTTTCATCAAATATCATCCATTTTTTTTCATTTTTATGTATAAAATGTGTTTAATTTCCAAGCTAGGTAGTACATCATAGAATCCTGCTATTAAATGCATGTTATTTAATTTCGAAACAAAAATCACGATCATTACCTACAAAAATAAACCCAAATAATTTAAATATACAATACAATAAAAACTACCTTAAAATAACAAACTTTCGTGGTATAATATTAAATGCTGAATCTGTCTGTTTTGTCTTGTCCTGTCATGCTTGTTATATTTGCCACGAATAAATTATTTGTATTTAAACTAAAACTATACTAAAAACCCGGCCACGCCACGCCTGGGGCCTATTTCTCGAAAGCTTGTAACTTGTAATACAAGCGGAAGTCCTTGGGCCCATTTCTCGAAAGCTTGTAACTTGTAATACAAGTGGAAGTTTCTTTTTGACACCATAATTTAGATAAGGACTTCCGCTTGTATTACAAGTTACAAGCTTTTGAGAAATAGGTCCCAGATCTAATTAATAGTGTTAAAAAGAGACTTCCACTTGTATTACAAGTTACAGGCGTTCGAGAAACGGGCCCCTGGTCCAAAAGTCCCCATCACGCTCGCTGCGTTACCACGTTGTACAGCGATGGAGACCTGTTGGACCAGCCATGACCCAGAACGTGGGTAACCTCTCTCCCTCAACCGCCTACCTAGACCTTATATGTAAACTTTATACCCCAGACTTAAGTGAAAAAGTGTATACTTAATTATGCCCTTGACTGTACCTACAGCCATGATATACATGGGAGCGAACAAGGCACTCATAAATATCGAAACATAAAATCACAAAAGTAGTACCTAAAAAAATAATTTATCGAATTGAGTAGGTACCGCCTTGAAGACGAAAAAAGTAAAACGACGGTTTGGTATTAGCGTGACTATTAGATGTTAAATATTAAAGAGCGATTGGTTAAATATTTTGATTGGAGATATTAATGACAATTAGATATGATCTCTTGCACGATAGACAGATAATTACTAAGAACGGCTCTAAAACGTATAATTCTGATGTGTTTTCTTCGGATATACTTTCTAAGATTGAGATATGTTATTTAGTATACAGAATTCTTATTAAACACAGTGATTTTTAATTCGTAATCAGGTATATGTTTTCTAACCGTCCAATCAACATTTTTTTTATGTGATGAAGGTAGACAACTGAGCTTTCAGCCCACCTGAAGGAAAGCAGGAACTGAGGCCCATGGACATAGTGACCAAAAAATCGCCTATGCGCTGCCTACCCTGAGGACTTAGATGGATTGCCTCTATCTATGCCAGTAATTACACCGGTTATCTTAGCCCCAAACCGGAACACAGTACTAACTATTTAGCGGCAGGATAACGGGTAAGACGATGGTAGCTATCCGGGCGGACCCTGCACGAGGTCCTACCATTTAATAATGTAATTCCCTGAGAGCCACTAAATATTTTTATTTATTTTTTCAATTTACGTTTGTGCTAGTTTTAAAAGGTATTAAAACGACAATTTGCCATAAACATTTAAAAAGATAAAATCATAAATGTTTGTTTATCTCAGGGAAAAATTACAGAAACAGTGCGAGTAATGGATCTGCTTAGTCGACTCTTACGACACTTACGGGAAGAGTTGGAGTTTGCGACCATATATAACATGGACGTCTAACGCCAGCTCAAAAATGCCCCCAAAAAAAATTGTTCAATTGTGCCAAGATGGGCAAGACATTGCGGTTTTCTTAACACCGCACATATTTCGGCGCAACATCTTTGACAAATGTATAAGGTCCTAATTTATTAGATGCAGATACTGTTACAGCTGATAGTACTCGGTCTCTGGAGGATATTAAACCGTGAAACATTATAGCTTTTACGATGTTTTTTTGGAGAAAACGGAAAAACAAATTTCCTACGTAAAAACACCCTGTTTATGTGATTATTAAATGAAAACTCATTGAACAGATTCTAGTACCTCTTTTACGTACCACTTAACTGGAACTGGCCACTTCTCGTCGATAAATTAAATACTTGATTGTCAATGTCATGTTATTTTCCGTTGGATTGTGTCGTTTGATGACATGACAGACAGTGTTATTGTGACATGTGATAATGCACACATGATGATTTTTTTTAGACGAAATTATAATTATTTTTTTTGTTAGGAAAATGAAATCAAAAAAATTACATGAAAAGATTTCTTAATTTATATTTAAAGTGAATTATTTTAATGTAAAGTATCATGTGTTCAAATATCTGCAACTAATAAATTAGGACCTTATATATTCTATAACTCTTAATAGGGCAATGGCAATATATTTACCACCTCATTTTGAAACTTATTCTGTCACTAAAATATGTGTCAAAGCCAATGAAATTTAGGTGTGACCGGTGCTCTATTAAGGGATAAACATAGAATAGCCGATCAAAACTTTGATGGACCCATCACAACTATTTTAAATGGTGGTTTAAGTTTTTATAGGTTGACATTAAAATTCATTGTCGTGATGCAGTTGACACTTAGTATCAACTAAAATTCAGGACCGTTTTAGGCAATTTAGTATGGGGTGCGGCTTCCATGTTTTATTTGTTCGTAAGTTGGATTGGGGTGGTGACAAATGTATTCTTAGTAATTCTTACTGCTCTCAAGCCTAACCTAAGACAGCTAAGTCACAAATGCTGAAGCAGTCACGAGTCAACCCCAACAATTGAGTGATATACCGCCGAAACGCGGAGTACAATCACGTACAAGTCGTACAATTGTACTGTCATAAGATTGCAGTAACGTCACAATGCCATGACGCAATTGGTACTTTCACTAAAGCGGGTGTCTCTTGCCTAGTGCATCTAAATAAATTACTGCATAACAAATTGCCTGCCTTTTGTAGCACCATAAATATAATTAAAGGCGGACTTAAAGCTATAAGTATTATACCAGTGTAAATTGAATGTTTACAATGATGGTGCAATAAAATTAATGAGAGAAGTTAATGTACGAGTTTTAACCCTTTTCAAGCGTTCACGAACATTACTTGTTATTTTCGGAGTTGTGATTTTAAACTAACAGCATATTAGAGTTCAATTTTAAACTATCAGGTATATTGTCAACCTCCGTAGCCTAGTTGGTAGTGACCCTGCCTACGAAGCTGTAGATTCCGGGGTCGTATCCCGGCGAGGGCATTATTTGTGTATTTATTTGTCACAAATATATGTTCCTTGGTCGTGACTGTGTATGTATTTAAGTATCTACCTATATAATGCATTTATCTATTATATATGTCATCGTGGTACCCACATCACAAGCCTTAATTCAGCTTACCGTGGGTCTAGGTCGATTTGTGTAAGATGTCCCAAGATATTTATTTATTTAAACTTAAAGAGTTTCAAAATTAAAGAAAACTTTTCGAATGTTGAATTGAATTCCTAGGTATTGATAGTATACCTACGTTAGCGTCAAAGAGTTCATTGAAACTGACGACTATTTCATAAACTCAAACTAAATTGTAACGGAGAAAAGCTACTAAATTTATGGGCCTGTTTCGCCATCCTCGACTTAACCTAACTGGTAAGCTAAACTTAAGGTTAGGCTAAGCTATTTTTTAGCGAGTCGCGGCAGATCTCACAGTAAAAAATCCCGTATAGTAAATGTTGGTAATATTTTCTTCGGTTACCGCGATAGTCATGAAATAAAACTATTTAAACGGATTATAGTCAATCCGTAGGGGAGACCAGGTATGAACGTAACAATTTTCAGTTTTTGATTTTTTATATTTTTTTGGTAGCAGTTGTCAAACTTTGCATCTTTATGTGCAATAGACACATATTTCATGTATCTTTTGGTACCAAAATAAACTTCATACATCGAATAGTTTTACAGAAAAATGGCTCACAGTGAAGGATGGAATTTGTTACAATTATCCCTACCCCCAGGGCTGGTTGTAACAGTGCATAGGGATAATAGAAACAAAGTAAATAACTATAAAATAAACAAAATAATTATGTGTAATTCGTATTTTTAAGTAATCAACAGTCTTACAATATCACTATCTCAAAGACGAACATTAACAATGAATGAATGTAATTAACATTAGGGATTATATGAGACGAAATTAATTTATACCTATAGGACATATGAGTGACGTGAGAGCAATCAAATTTCTGTCTTATTCTAAATGGCATATAAACAAATGCTTAGGTGTAATCCAAGCAATTAAATGCTTCTTGCATTGTCCTTATTTCTGAGTATACTACTAAGCTAATCATACAATGTACCTAATATGATAAAAAAATGTGTTTTACTCCTCATTGACAGTGAATATTTGTTTCCAGAAACAAATCCCGCCTTGGGTAGTGCCGCTGAACTTTCAAGTAAAGCTTTCCTTCACTTTACATTAGTTTACATGTCTATCTATATAAAGTGATGTGAGCCAGTTGGTACGTCTTTGCTGCGTCCCTGTAGGGCATTTAAAAAAAAGATCACCTCAACTGCAGCTAAAGCTATAATTTCTATTTTGGTGGACTAAGTCTGTTGTTATTTTGTGTATATTAGAAATTCTGCAACAAAAAGGCACTAAGTATATGAGTTATTTAATAAACGCTAGCAAATAGTGTAAACAACCCCCCCCTAATTTTGAATAAATAAAACTAAAATTTTAAATTATATCTTTTTATTAACAACAAAGAATTATACAGTAAAACATAATATTGATAACTTAGAGATAAATTTGGCCAATGATCGTCTAGTCTAGGGTAGGACGCCTATGTTGTGAACCATATAGTAACAGAGGTTCTTTAATGTGAAACAAGCTAAACCTTTGGACACAAAACAAATAGATATTTGAACATGTAATAATACAGAGAAACGACTATTTATTGAAAGGAAAACGTGACATTGTTTTTATTGAATTTGAGGGAATATTAAGATAGATAGTTTTGACATTATTAAGCACTGAAATTGAAGTTTATTGATTAGTAGAACAATGAGTAATGTAGATTATAAAATATATAATGTGGAGAATGAAACATTAAAAATAAAATTCCTCAGAGAGGAATATCCCCGACCATCTAAGTGACCTCTGTCAATTGACTGGAACTTCTAACAAATTTATTGCTTTTAACCCTAACACATCTGCTAGCTAAATTAACAGTTCCAGCAATTTTGGGTGGGGTAAAGAGGCAACGCTAAACCAACCAGTGTGGGGTTGCCCCCGTCGGATGGGCTTCCTTACTACTACTAGCTAAACGTTTACGGTGCTTCGGAACCTAACTGCAATGCAAACAAAGGAAAAGATGAAAAGAAGCACCAAGTATTCATACGCGTATCATATTGCAGTATAACCCCAAACTAAGCCTAGCTACAGCTAATACTCAAATTCTCCAGGGTCTAAAGGTGAAAAGCAAGCACTTTTGTTAATAATAATGATGATCGATACATTCGTTCTCTGAATGATCAACCAAGATGAGCGTTCCTTCTGCTCTATAGGACCCAATGCACTGCTTCGCCTCGCAATTGGACCTTAAACAGTCTGCCCAAAACTCTTTGGATCAGTCTGTAGCTACTGGACTCAACTTGACAGAATCATTGTTACTTTAATATTATAGTGAACACCTTTAACAGTTGACAGTGCATCGCTTGACGCCCCCCCACACTAGAGAATTAGAGAACCTAGAAAACCAGAACAAGTTAACTAACAACAGCCCAGAATTGAGTTATATTATTAGGCTTTGTTAGAGAATATAGATTTTAAAGTTACTTTAGAATGAGAGTTATAATAACCCGCAACCCCGTGTATTGTGAATGATATACACGATGATTCTTAATCCGTGATCAGGAATCATTTTTTCTAACTCAGTAATTGATGGGGAGTACGTTAAAGTAGTAATTACGTGAAAACAAATGTATTTATTTTTTAATCATGTTTTAATTTGGGATTAAATTTTATCCTAAAATCCTTGTCACTGTACTACCATATCGGTTTTAATGAGTTTGTATTGTAATCTCTTTACGAACTTATTAGCAATTGTCAATTTATGAGTAAACCTAGCCCATGACATTGTCAATCACTTTTGTCATACGCATAATAAACAAAGTCACAGTCGCGGATATTGAATGAGAAAATTATACTTATTCACCAAAAATCACGCCTCCATCACATCTGTACTCAAACATAGAGCGTTACGATACTGTACGTTTGTCAATACAAACGAATAGCACAAGGCGAACGCAAAAGTTATTTCACGAACTTCAAACATTCCGATCCCCGGACACAATTTAATAAACCGCATGCACCAAAAATCTTCGCGACTTCGGAGAGTTTACAGTGCCAAAACATGCTCGAGCAGCCGGACGACCCTGTCATCATCCTGACGATCTGGATTGACAAATCTTAAGATTCC
>JALPQI010025715.1:0-14575 GCA_025490895.1 Thaumatotibia leucotreta
TAGGGACGTACGATGTTCTAAAGATGGCATTAAAAAGTGATGTGAGGAAAGTGATGCACTTATTAGGTAAATTCTTAAGGACTCGCGGAGTTATAAGATCAAAACCCGGGGCCTTGTTTGACTCAAGATTCATGATTTCCCTCTTTAGTTCCTTAGGTGATGTAGGAGTAATAGGAAGGCACATTTGAAGATCCTGTAGTAGTATCTCATCCACAATCGATTCATCCGTAGCATCCTCGTTTGGGGTAAACACATAAGCTAAATGATCTGCGAATGCTTCTGCTTTTTCAGAATCTGTTCTTGCCCACGAGTTAGTTGTTCTTAGGGGTGGTAGGCATTGTTTTGGTTTTCCAGAGATATTTGTCGACTTCCATAGAGAAAATTCGCCATCTTCACAAAAATAAATAAAAAAAAGAGATTAAGGCCGCGTCAGACGGGAATGGCAGCGATCGGCAGCGATGCGGCGATCCCTTTCATTTTGAAATAAATTTAGACTTTATCTATATATTAAAAAATATCAGTGTCGCTTAAAGTGATCGAAAAGGACGCGCGGCCGCCAGCGAAGCCACGCAGCATTTAGCGGCCGTCGGCGCCATCTAGTGGCTGTTCCGCCATCACTCACACCCGCCGGTCGCCCATGCCGGCGGCCACAGGAGGCGGCGAGCGGTCGCTGGCGGTGACGTTAAAATTAGTTAATATACGCGAGTTTTTCCGTTTTCATAGTTTTATTTCATGTGTAATCTTCGCGGTAACCGAAGAAAATATTAAATTTTAATGTTTTTCTACTCCTGATCAGTGATCACGGATTAAGAATCATCGTGTATTTTGTGTTCATTAACGGCCTTTGACTTATTTTTGCACTCAACTCTCAAATTAGTTAGAAACTGCGGGTGAAGCCGCCACCGCCAGTGGCGAGTGGCGAGCGGCCGCTGGCGGTGACGGGAGGCGACCAGCGGCCTCGGCGAAGACGCGAGGCGGGATGCGGTCACATACGGCCACTTCCCTGAATGACCGCCTACCAAATTCCTTTATGGTCCACTTCCTAGTTCGTCCGTTTCCTTGTCCGGCCATTTCCCCAATTGGCCACTGTTAGATTTCCTTCTATGTCCAGTTCCCCGAACGGACGCTTTGAAAATTCCTTGTTTGTCCAGTTCCCCGAACGGCCGCTTTGAAAATTCCTTGTTTGTCCGATTCCCTGAACGGCCTCTTTATAAAATGGATATCTTTACGAAGAAGGTTATCATATGATCTAAAGTGGCGGCCATAAGAGGAATAGGCCATTTGAGGTGGTGGACTTATGGGGAAGAGGCAAAGTCAAAGTCAAACTCAAACTATTCTTTATTCAAGTAAGCTTATTAATAAGCACTTTCGAATCGTCTGACATGAGAGAAAAAAATCTACTACTGGAGAACTGTGGCCTTTCGGGGATATTGTATGTAAGTGGCCCTTAAAGGAAGTTGCCGTTTGGGGAGCAGGCAGTTCTGTTAGAGGATTGTGGCCTTTCCGGGAAAGCTGTTTGTAGGTGGCCCTTAAAGTGGCCCATTAGGGAAGTGGCCCTACAGAATACTCGGCCCTAAAATACATGTGGCCGTAAGTGACCGGATCCGCGAGGCGGCGGGCGGCCATTCCGGTCTGAATCGGCCCTTAGGGCTTGACCATTAATCACGTCATACTGTATAAGGGGAGGGGGGGTCAAGAAAAAATCACCAATTATCACCATAGGCGAGGGGGGGTCATCGGACAAATCACGTGTAATTTTTTGGTACTTACCCTTTGATTTTTTTAAAACACTTTTTAAGTATAACCTGATGTCAAACCCTGAACTAAGTTTTTCGTTAAGTTTCGCGAACATATATCTCGTAGTAGCCAAAAAAGTTTTTTTCCCATCACGTGTGCTTAATAAAGTACGAAAATTCAAGTGGTAGGTATTAAAAGGACTACTTGAGTTGGCTACTTAAGATAAATTGCACGTCATATTGGCTAGGGGGGGTCCTGAAAATATCACCAAGTATCACCATGGGGGGTGGGGGGGTCTAAAATAGGCCAAAATCGTATGACGTGATTAATGGACAAGCCCTTATCCACAAGAATTTATTCTTAACTGCTTCTATAGGTGGACATATCAGACGCCCTCAGCGAGAAGGAGAAAGTCAAGTTCACAGTGCACACCAAGACAACTCTTCCCGAGTTCCAGAAGTCTGAGTTTCTGGTCGTCCGGCAGCATGAGGAATTTGTTTGGCTGCATGACCGATATGAGGAGAATGAGCAGTATGCTGGATACATTGTGAGTTTTTTTTTTTTTTATGTTGGCACAACAAAGTGGCTCCACTCCACCTGATCGTAAGTGAAAAGTAGAGCCCAAATCGCGGCGGCAACGAACAGGAGACAATCAGTAACCTGTTAGTTGCCACCGCCTTGCTGGCCCGCTAGATGCTTCTTCACGCTTCGTTTAAAGGGTCCCAACTTATAGGAATGCGGTTTTTTACACTATAATTTAATTCATACAAAAATTTAATTTCACGCGGGTCTCTCACGTTTTTAACATGGTTTCCATGGCAATTGGCTCGTGAAGAAGAAAGAATCATCAAAATCGTTTCGCCCAGTCGGAGAATCGGAAGTTGTGAGGTAACAAACATAAAAAAAAACATACAGTTGAAAAGAATCTCCTTTTTCTTTTTAAAGTCGCACCTTTCTTAAGCATTCATAAGCAAGGAAAGTTTCCACGCATATAAATAAATTATGACTCATATAACGTCCAACGTATGACATAGCGTTCAAAAAACTAGAAAAATAAACATGATCTTTTTAGAAACTTTTGAATATATCGATTTTTTATTTTTTAGTACAGATGGTGCCTCTTTAAGGCTCTAGTTCGAGAAGTGTGTCATTTTACGACAGGTTCAAAACTTTGGAGGGCCACCTGTACTAAAAAATGTCGTACGTGACACGTGCAAAAAGGAAATTTGTGACTCGTGTCGATTTAACATGTAGATAAAACATCGCCACTCGTTTCAAATTGTGTCGTAATGTACTATTGTATGTCAGATCCCGCCGGCGCCGCCGCGGCCCGACTTCGACGCGTCGCGCGAGAAACTTCAACGTTTGGGCGAAGGAGAAGGTGCCTTGACACGAGAGGAGTTCCTTAAGATGAAGGAGGAGTTAGAAGAGTGAGTAACTTGACTCGTTCTAGAAATTTCCGTAGATTTTTTTATGTTGTGTGCAGTCGACGTCAAAGACATCATTACGGTTTAGGGGCCAAAAATATATTTGGGTCAATCACTTTTTTTTTGTTGTTATTCTGTCACATCACCCAGGGGACAACAGTGGGATAGTTTGTTAGACGAAAGTATCATGCACACTCTACTATCATGATGAGTAAGTAGGTGACCCACCTTGGAAGGGCCACATAACTGTCAAAAAAGTCAAAGTTTTGTCAATTTGAATGCTTTTAAACTGTGATTTTAAGGGTCACCCAGGAGAACGTAACCATGGCAACGAGTGACATAAAAAAAGTGATTGTCCCATTTACACGACTTTATTGCCTTGACATTAAGGTTCTGTAAATATGTTTTTGGCGCCTAAATCGTAATAATATCTTTGACGTCGACTGTACAAACAAAACAAGTAAACAGAGAAACTTGGCAGACATACTTGTTTGTCTATGATTTATAAATTATAATTTTATAACTATTTTAGATAACATACAATGTCCAACGTCCGCCATAGCGTTAAAAAAACTAGAAATTAAAATGTTTTTTTTTTTCAGAAACCTTAAAATTTTTCTATTATTTTCCAACCAAAAAATACCGAGTCCACCAACGTCGGACGTAGCGCTGAAAAAACTACAAAAAACAAATGTTTTTATCAGAAACTTTTGAATTATTTTATTATTTAATTTTCTTGGATTCTTGTCGAGAAAAAAAAAACCATAAGTCATTACAATGACACAATTATAATAACGACACAACTGTGACATCTGAACTAATTAATGAACTAACTACTGAACTGACACTAATGTTAATGGCAAAGTGACAGTGAGATGTGACAGTATCTTATTTTTGACAGGCTTTAAACTATCTCCATACTAGCGACCCGCCCGGCTGCGCACGGGTACTATACCTACATAAAAACCTTCCTCTTGGATTACTCTACCTATTAAAAAAAATCTCATCAAAATCCGATGCATAGTTTTAAAGATTTAAGCGTACAAAGGGACATAGGGACAGAAAAAGTGACTTTATTTTATACTTTGTAGTGATTACGTTATGTTTTGTAACAGCGAATACCTGGCCACGTTCAAGAAAACCGTGGCAATGCACGAAGTCTTCCTACAACGACTGGCTTCTCACCCTGTCTTCCGCAACGATTCACACTTGCGGGTGTTTTTGGAATACGAGCGAGATTTGTGCGCCAAGCCTCGTGCCAAAATACATCTCATTACTACACTGGTGAGTTGCACCTATAGTCAAATAATAATACATTTTGCGTCTATACTCTGTTTGGTTAGGTATTTAAAAAAAGGTCAACAAATTTGCAGTATCTTTTTATTGAAAACTATGAGTAGAAAATAAGTCATAATTCATAATAATTCATTTATTCGTTGTAGTCATGTACAATAATAATAAGATTTTACATAATAAGGTACAGTAGGGTTCAAAATTGCATGGACAGTTTATGAATGAATTCATTCATAAATTGTCCATGCAATTCTGAACGCCACTGTACAAGTAAGGCCATGACACCCTGGAAGGGCATGCAACAGTAACTTAAGAATAAACTAAAAACTAAAAATGTTATTATTATACAATAACAATTAATTATTAAATTTGGTTACATTCAATAAATACAAATAATTTAATATTTATAAGATTACGGTATGCTATCCAAACTATTATCATTTAGGAAATCCTTAACCAAATAATAGCATTTTTTTTATTTGCTTTTAAATAATTTTATTCTAGGTTCTAATTTGATTGTATTACGAATTTTATTGAATATCAAAATACATTTATATTGGGCACTATTTTTACACAATTGCATATTAATTTTTGGTAAAAGGAGTTTATTCCTGTATTGTGGTCTAGTGTTTTCCTTTTCTCGTTTTATTTTAATATGAATAAATTTGGATTTTCCCGGACAAAAAGCGCCTCCGCCTACGGTGTCGGGCTTCTAACACTCTCGTTAGTAATTCCGTACTTACCTCCCTTGATGCACAATGTACTATTGTTACACAGTGCACTGTTGAAAACAAAGAATTTATCCAAGTTTCTCTTCAGATAAAAAACCTAGCGATCAACTAAAGTCTATGACCAAAAACGCCAATTTCATAGGCAATGAGATGACCCAATACATAAAACGACAGACTATATTAAAAATCTTATTAATCGAATAGGCATGATGACCGGCAAGTCAAATCAGCATCTTTTTTCGAACTGTCAAAACGATCACCACTATGGAATTTTATATGAAATACTCAAAAGTGACGTCACGTTTGAGTACTGCCAAATGACCTACTCTTTTAAGTTCTTTTCAATTTATTAAGTGTACAAAAATTCCTGCAATCTACATCTTAGTAATAATTTCTTCGTGTATTATGTCGTGCATAATGTTAAATAATTTATTTTAACTACAGTCATCATCCCTATTGTCCCACAGGTTCGCTCAATGACAACGACCACAGATGAGATATACCTTGGCGCGACGGTCCGTGACGTGAACGATTTCTTCGAACAAGAAACCACGTTCTTGCAAGAGTATTATACGCACTTGAAAGAGGCTGTGGCGAGGGTTGACCGGATGACTAGCAAACATAAAGGTATACATTGTGCATCAAGAGAGGTAAGTACGGAATTACTAACGAGAGTGGTAGAAGCCCGACGCCGTAGGCGGAGGGCTTTTAATGACTCGAGTTAGTATTCCGCTTACCGACCGAGATGCATACAATGTTTTTCATCACACTTGCCGACCAAAAAGTAAGTTTTAAGACAAAATATTATCAATTGACGTACTGACATTTCTATTACTCCCTAGGGAATTTCACTTTTCTATTACTCCCGCTATGCATGCAAGCAATGGCTCGCTTAGACAGCAAGTGTGATGAAATAGTAATTTATAAGTTCTTTTCTCAAACTTGCTACGGAATGTTGATGTTACTTACTTTAAATTAAACCCGGAAATACTATGTATCCGGTGGCATATGCTAAGATGATATGTAAAGAGATTTAATGTATTTATTTCACACCTAGGACTGCAAACAAACTGTCTTTTGTTTTGAAACATCAAATTGTGACACTATGTCTTGGCATTCAGCCACAGAAAAAAAAAATAACCTAAAAACTAATGTCTATACCAGCAGGTAAAAGGATACCTCAAACAGATTAAAAAAAAAGTTAGGCGCGAATGTTTTTTTTTTAATGTTGTACGATACTGTACTATTGGTTTATTTACAAATCAAATAGTATGGATCGGCGAAATCAGTTAGTTTTATTTCATGGCAAGTTTGAAAAAAGCACTATACAAATCTCGGCGAGAAACAGGGTTACAGGCCGCGTATTCCTATCTGGCCTCAGTTCCTTCGGCCAGATATATCTACTTGGCCTGTAAACCTTCGTTTCCCGTCCTCTATAGTAATGTACTATTAAACAAAGGACCATGGGCAGAAATGTCTCCACTCACTAACAGAAATGACACATGCCTCTTTTAATAGATCTTAGCAACCTGGTGATTTGTTACTATGACGAGGATCGCCATAAGTATGGGATTTTCTTGAAAAACCGTGCTTTGTTTTTACATATTTTTTACTCATTTAATTGAAAGTTTTTTTTATTATACTAGTTGATTGATAAACAAGCATGCGGGGCTACGTGATTGTAAACAGTCACCGCAGCCTAAAGACGGATGTAACAACTCATGGTTATCACGTACGCGTTACCGACCATGTGACGTAAAGATCTTATGCCACAATACGCAGTAATTGCACTGCCATGTCTCACCCTTCAAACAAAACACGGTTTTCCAAGCAAACCCCATACATAGGGCGATTCTCGTCATACTAAAAAATCATCAGTTTGCCAAGATCTATTAAATGAGACATGTTTTCTGTTGGTGGGTGCCCATACAAATTTGCCCATGGTCCTTTCAAAGAGACTCAAAGATACCACAGGTGACCCAAGAGCTGGCAGCTACCTCGCTCAACAGATAAGCCTTGCGATTCAGCGGGGTAATGCTGCCAGCATCTTTGGTATCATGCCGCGGGGGCCGTTTTTAGATTTAGTTTAGTATATATTTATTTATAGTGTAGTTTTATAGTATTATAGTTTTATTTTGTATAGTTTTGTCGCTTATAAATAAATTTATCTACAGGCATATCATAATTTCCCTATATGTATTCAGAAGCGGTAATGTAATGACCTATGTTAAGAGACCGGTGTCTGTGGCTGTATCATAATATTTACATTAAAGTATCGTCATCATGATATTAATTTTAACATTATGAAGTCAACTTTTTTTTGATTTTTTTAGGATATCATTACTGAAATTGAGTGATTTCAATTAATTTGAATTGTTATATTTAGAGGTATTTTACTTAGTGAACATCAATGAAAATAAAGGTAAGTTGTCATTCTAAACTTATGATATGGATGTAGATAAAGTTATGTATGTGACTGTACATAATTAGGCATTAAACATGAGTGTGGTTTTATGAAACGAGCTGTAGGCGAGTTTCATAATAAGATCACACGAGTTTATAAGTATACCTCGATATTTTTCTAGCAGAGATTGACAAAATTAAATATCGACATTACTGTTATCGACGAGTAAACCCTATTCTAATAAATATGCTAACTTCGTAAAATCACGTGACCAAAAAGTACAGGACCTAGGCTTGTTTGAAATACCTATCTAATTCTTCATATTAAATATATATTTAGAGTTTATTTTTTATTAACTTTTTTTCACACACTCTCGCCGGGTTAAATAAAATTAAACCTAAAAAAACCCTACCCATCCAAACCGCCCCGATTGATTATTACATACTTGTTTTGATGGGTTCTAAATATAATATTTAAGAAAAATAATGAATCGTTTTGAATATAACGTACAAACGAAAATCTTATTATACAAAAGGTGGACTTAATGCCACACATTCTCTACCAGTCAACCTCAGAGCAAAACAGAAAATAATGTAATTTACTTTATATGCTTGTAATTGATATCTAAGTTATTTATTTATACGAATTGTTCGCAGAGGTGGCGGACGCGCATATAAAGCTATCATCCTGTATAACGCAGCTCGCCACTCGGGAGCCACCACATACGGAGCGCTTCCTCACGCGCGCCGCCGACACCTTCGACAAGTGCCGGGTGCGTATATTTATTATTTATTTATTTTATTTAGAAATTAATATTAATTTAGCTCTCTCTGTCTCTCTAGTACTGTTTCCCGTACCTCTCTTTGTCTCTCTCACCCTCTCTTCTCGCGCCGCCGACACTTCACAAGTGCCGGGTGCGTACATCATAATCCTTCTCTCTCCCTCCCTCACTCTCTCTCACTATCTCCCCCTCTGCCTCCCTCCCTCTCTCTATAACACTCCTTCTCGCGCTCTCTCTAACCCTTTTTTCTCGCGCTGCTGACACTTGTGTATATCATTATCCTTCTCAAAGTCAAACTATTCTTTATTCAAGTAAGCTTATTAATAAGCATTTTCGAATCGTCTGACATTATCAAGAGAGAAAAAAATCTACTACTTCTCTCTCCCTCTCACTCTACTTCCCTCTCCCCCTACTTCCCTTATGGGGAGCGTACCTTTCACTAACAATTCAATTTATTTAAAATCAATTTATTTAAAATCAATTTTATGTTTTTTTTAATGCATGTTAGTTGTAAGATGTACCATGATTGTTTGAAAAAATAATTCCCGCCAAGTTTCTTACCGGTTCTTCTTGGGTCAGCGGTGTAGGGTTCGAACCGGAAGTAGTTTTAATACCTAGACGATTCAAAAGAGTTTGTTGCTATTCCAATTTGAATAAAGAATTATTTGACTTTGACTTTGACTAACTCGCCCTCCCTCCCTCACTCACTGATAATGTTATGGAAACCATTCGTGCGAGAGTCTAACTCGCTCTTGGCCGGTTTTTTTACTACTAGTTTTGATTTAAAGTCAAACTATTATTTATTCAAGTAAGCTTATTAATAAGCATTTGCGAATCGTCTGACATTATCAAGAGAGAAAAAAAAATCTACTACTTCTTTCTCCCTGTCTCTCCCTCTCACTCTACGTCCCTCTCCCCCTACTTCCCTTACGGGGAGCGTACCTTTCACTCCCTCGCCCTCCCTCCCTCACTCACTGATAATGTTATGGAAACGATTCGTGCGCGAATCCAACTCGCTCTTGGCCGGTTTTTTTACTAGTTTTGATTACATTACAATGTCCTTTCTTGGCCGTGTGGTGGCAAAGTCAAAGTCAAACTAGTCTTTATTCAAGTAAGCTTATTAATAAGCACTTTCGAATCGTCTGACATTATCAAGAGAGAGAAAAAAATCTACTACTGGTTCAAACCCTACACCGTTCCTGAGAAGAACCAGTAAGAAACTCAGGTGGACTTACTTTTTTCAAAACAGTATAATAATACATCTTATTAAAATAACATGCATTAAAGAATTTATTACATAAAAAAAATATAATAGACATTTTTATAAAAAAGAGAAA
The DNA here is from genome assembly GCA_025490895.1 of Thaumatotibia leucotreta. Classification (NCBI taxonomy): domain Eukaryota; kingdom Metazoa; phylum Arthropoda; class Insecta; order Lepidoptera; family Tortricidae; genus Thaumatotibia; species Thaumatotibia leucotreta. Next base: position 9,711 of record JALPQI010025715.1, read on the forward strand.
TAAATAAAGAATCATAATATTAAACAAAATAATTATTATTGTGCATGTTCACAATATTATTAAGCATCTATATCTACACAGAACTATATCTATATCTATACAGAATAAAGAAAAATTAAGATTTAGAGATGTAAAAGGTCTCTAATCGTCACAGTAAGAATACATTTGTCACCACCCCAACTCCTGCGGGTGTCGTAAAAGTCGACTAAGGGATTGAAGTGTCACTGACCATTATTTGATAAAAGAATGATGATGGGCAGCAGCGTCATCATAGTGGACACATTACTGCGATCGCCAATCCGCTTGCCCAGCGTGGCGATTATGGTCATTTACCTCCTAATGCGACTCTTACGACACCCGCAGGAGGAGTTGGGGTGGTGACAAATGTATTCTTACTGCTGTCACCACACGACAAAAATGCGTCTATACGCATAGTTAATAGGAGAGGCCTACGTCCATCAGTGGACTATCATAGGCTGATGATAATGTCCTTTCTTATAGAAAATCGAGGGTCGCATGGCGTCCGACCAGGATCTGAAATTGGCCGACACTCTTCGCTACTATATGAGGGATGCCCACGCCGCTAAAGCTGTACTCGTCAGAAGACTAAGGTAATCTATGATAAAAATTAAATATAGTTTTCAAGACAGTTGTTCAAATATTGCTTTTTTTTGGCTGTTTTGCGTGCGCAAAGTTCGTTTTTGCGCACTAGTGCTTTTACTTTTCCAGTTTTTTTTAATTTATAGTCGTTCCAATTCATGCTACTTACCAAAGAGTTTTCATGTTACTTTACTAAGACGAAATAAAACTAAAAACCTACTGCTAATGCAAAACGATTAAAAATATTGATATTTCATATTTTATTCTTACATCCTCACCATCATTTCTTTTTTAAATATTGAACATTGAAAAATATTTGTGAGAACGTTTTTTCCGCTCTAGTGTGTAGTGTGACATAACAAACTACGACGTTGAAAATCCATGTATCCATACAAATTAAAGGCAGGACCAACTGTTACTTTTAATGTTGTTACTTTATGACTAACGAAATAGTTCGTTCCGCTTCTAAGCCGGCGATATGGGAATGATATATTTTAGTCGAACGATCAACAACGATAAAAATGTGAGTCAGGCACCTCGCGCGAAACATGTGCTTAGTATGAGATAATATACATCATTTTTATACCCACAATGTTCTAACAGATGTGCTTACCATAGAAAAAATCAACTGCGAAAGACTCTGTTTGTCACGGGATTCGAACCCGCTTCCTCTGGATTGCCATCATTTATATATTTTTAATATTATGCAGACTTAAAGATTTTCAAGAACACACGACTTTTTCAATGCATTTACATCAAAAAGTAATCCTATATAATATCTTTGGCGGTCAAAAGTGTAAGAGAAAATTTATTTATTTATTTAAACCTTTGGGAAACAAACAGCCAAAACAAAACATGTAGATAAATCAGATTACATATACCTACACAAGCCATACTGGCCGTGTGGTGACGGCAGTAAGAATACATTTGTCACCGCCCCAACTCCTCCTGCGGGTGTCGTAAGAGTCGACTAAGGGATTGAAGTGTCACTGACCATTATTGGATAAAAGATGGATGATGGGCAGCAGCGTCATCGTAGTGGACACATTACTGCGATCGCTAATCCGCTTGCCCAGCGTGGCGATTATGGGCATTTACCTGCTAATGCGTCTTTACGCATGATTAATAGGAGAGGCCTACGTCCAGCAGTGGACTATCATAGGCTGATGAAGAAGCCACACAGTTTCCACTAATGGGTAGTAACTGTTATGTCGCTCAGAAACTAATAGTATTATACATTTTACTCTAATCTACTTAACCTAACCTATATCTAAGATTGGCCCTTGTAGCATTGTACCGAGGATGCTGGCGGCATTTCCTCGCAGTATCGCAATACTGATGCGTTGTGCGATGACGTCGACAGCTCTTCGGTCTTTAGTTACGTCAAACAGACGTTTCGCGATCTCAGCAAACAATTCGCAATATAATATAAATTTTCAGATGCCTGGCCGCTTACGAAGCTGCAAATAGAAACCTGGAGAAGGCCAGGGCTAAAAACAAGGACGTACACGCTGTAAGTACTTTAATATGATACCAGGGGCCCGTTTCTCGAAAGCTTGTAACGTGTAATACAAGTGGAAGTCTCTTTTTGACACTATTAATTAGATAAGGACTTCCGCTTGTATTACAAGTTACAAGCTTTCGAGAAATAGGCCCCTGAAACTGTCTAGCACGTCTTGTTATGTCGCGCGACTTTATGCGTCGATTGCAATAAAAATTGTACTTATATTGATATAAACTTTCACGATTATCACTCATACTTTTAACGACAAACGGGTCTTAATCGCGTAAACTTACAGTTCATATTATCATGTCGTTTCGGGCGTGACGTTGCATCTGTGGTTATGAAAACAAAATTACAATTTTAGGGTGAGTATCTGTGGCCTATTTCACCATAATTACAAGTGTGACAATTGGAAAATATCACTGTTACTGACGTCACATGCCTCCGTTGGCTACGGCTACCGCTTACTATCGGACGGTCCACGTGCTTGTTTGCCACCAACATAAAAAATTTACTAATAACGTTATTAAATCGTTAATAAACTACTTTTTATTTTCCGAAACCCGTGTCAATTGTCGCTAGGTTTAGTACAATTCTCATTCAGTCTTGACATAAGGTTCGGTATTATGTCGGAATTCCGCTACAATTGTCGTGTTTTTTGTGACAATTGTAATTTTGCTTCGCAAAAAATTGTTATTTACTGCTGATTTAATAAAGTTCCTGCACTACATTTTATGTTGGTTGCAAACAAACGATGGCGATTAATGACTTTTTGACATAAGATTTAACCCATTAATGGGCAAGACTCGAAAAATCTGGATTCAAGCCTCAATGCTATTATTCAGTACGAAATTTTTTGTACAAGAATAAAATGCGAAAAGATAGTCCTATATAGAATGATAATTGATAATTTTCGAGACCGGTGCCCTATAAAAAGGGTTACATTTAGTTGACAGATTTTTGTGGACTGGATCTTTTTTCCTTAACTACGTCCATTTTTATTTGATTAAGGTCTTAACAACGTACAATTTAATATTTTAACGACAAAAGGGTCTTAATCGCGTAAAATTACGTTTAATATTTCGTTTGGTTCCTTTAACTATGTACAATTTTTTTTGAAATCGTACCTTATACACCCTTTACTGTTTACTAATGTCTCGTATATGTTTGTGCTCACGAAGCCACAGGAGGTTCAAGAGGTAAATGCACGCTTTTTGCACCATAAATAGCCTTATCTAAAAAATAGGCGTTGTTTGTAGAATTTCATAAGGTCAATGCGGGTAATACCGTCTATCGAGAAAGTCCGTCTACCAAATGATTTTCACCCTTAATTCAACAATATAAGATGCATTTGACGGACTTTTCCTACAAATAAAATATGCCTGAATTACCCACAAAGACCTTACATTTTTTTACCGACCATCTCGGAGTTATACCAGTATGCTTAGCACATGATTGACGCGACAGTATCTCGCCGCGAGATAGTCTATCCGTCCCTCTTTTGTTAACACGTTCGCCTCCGGTACTGTTTCACTAAGCGCTAACACTATGCCGATCGAAATTATCTGATAGAACTCCTATGCCATTGACACGCATGTGTGACTGAACAGATTGTACTCTTATGCCAGTGACACAGCACTTGTGTCAAAAACGTTCGTATTTCTATGGCACTGGCATAGGAGGAAGAACTTGATTTATGCTAGTGGCATAAGAATAAGGTTACTCTGATCACGTATGTGTGTCTGGCATAGGAATCAGATTTTGTTGGTCACAGGCGCTGTGTCACCGGCGTCGAACGTGTTAATATAGCTAGTGAAGGATATACTGTCGTACCAATCATGTGCTAAGCCTGCTGTTCGAATAAAAACAACCGCTTCACGATTCTCAGATATCGAGTATTACCTACAAAAAAAAACGAATTTAGAATCACCTCTTTTTTTGAAGTCGGTTAAAAATATGTTTTAAAGAAATAACTTTGCCTCCAAGAATTATGAAATTGGACTGAATTTCCTATTCGATTTCAAAATTTCCAATAAAAGGGGTTCTTAATTCGACTGAATTCTCTTTATGTTTGTTACCCTATCTATTCAGCCCGTGTCCAGCCTCTGCTGGGTATAGGCCTCTTCTTTATTACGCCACTTTCCTCCGTCATGTGCTAATCGCATCCATGGTTACGCTACAGACAAATAAAACATGGAAGCCGCACACTATACTAAATTGCCTTTCAAAAACGGTCTTGAATTTTAGTTGACAAGTGACTAATGCATTGAAGAGGGGGTCCTCTTCAATGCATTAGTCAATTAAGTGTGACATTTTAATATATAAAAACTTAAACCGCCATTTAAAAATAGTTGTGATTGGTCTATCAAAGTTTTAATTGGCTACATTCTAAAAACATTTGTCAAAGATGTTGCGCCGAAATATGCGCGGTGTTAAGAAAAACGCTATGTCCTGCCCATCTTGGCACAATTGAACAATTGTTTTTGGGGACATTTTTGAGCTGGCGTTAGACATCCATGTTATACAGGGTGTAATCGATAAGTGTTTACAGACTATAATTCCGTAAATATGAGAGATATCAGAAAACTTTTAACTGATATCGAAAGTACGTTACCCAACGAATAAAGTTACATTAATAACTTTTTCTAAATAGATGAAGTAATATTAAAAATACTAACTTAAAACGCTCCCATACATTTAGTATGATGACTTACAGTTACAGCCTTAAAGAATGTCGGGTGTCGTAAGAGATAAAACTGTT
>JALPQI010025716.1:0-12355 GCA_025490895.1 Thaumatotibia leucotreta
TCTACAGAGTTACCAAAATGAAAAATCGTTGAAGTCAGATTTGATTACCGAGAAATATCGCCAAGTTTTCCTGATTACAAAGTTTTGCTTTATATTAATATTAATATCAATTAATAAATTCCGAAACAATTCGATGAGCAAAGTTTCTCGCGCCTGATGGAAATTAATGAGCAAACCACTTTAAAGCATAATTTAACTAATTTACTATTCACGGAGAGTATTAAATTCTGCAAATTCATTGGATTGATATATTTCAATCATATTATAAATTGAAATAAAATGTGATTCTGCAGCAAATTTAAGTCAATATTATACAAGACCTACCATGTAATATTAAAACATAAACTGATTAATGATTTTAAATAACAGTCAAAGTGAGTCAACACATACTTAAGGTGCATTCAAACCAAAAGAGCATTCGCTGTTCTATCCCCCATTCTACGAAATCAACCAATAACGTTTTGTGTAACGATCGAATTTCGTAGAGTGGGGGGTTAGAATAGCGAATGCTCTTTTGGTTTGAATGCACCTTTAGGCTATCTTGTCCTATCGTGTGGGGCAAATAGGTATCTTTTCAAGCTAACATGGTCATTTACATTATTCATCATCATCAGCCTATGATAGGCTGGACGTAGGCCTCTCCTATTAACTATGCTTATAAACGCATTAGGAGGTAAATGCCCATAATCGCCACGCTGGGCAAGCGGATTGGCGATCGCAGTAATGTGTCCACTATTATGACGCTGCTACCCATCATCAATCTTTTATCAAATAATGGTCAGTGACACTTCAATCCCTATCACATTATTAGTATGACTCAAAACGGGATATTCACCATGTAAATTGAAGAGACTGAGCACCTAATATTTATTGCAAATTTATTTATGTATTTATTAAGGTTTGCCAACAGGTGTAATACCAAAACATAAGAACTTAAATAATAGCACAAACTAAACCCAATATATGGTTGTATTCACCCAATTACAGGCAAACAACAATAACATTTATTTTGTCAATTTGACAATTTGTCCGTAGCTTAATTGGTAGTGACCCTGCTTCCGAAGCTAGAGGTTCCGGGTACGAATCCCGGCGAGGGCATTATTTGTGTAATTATGTATCACAAATATTTGTTCCTTGGTCATGGCTGTGTATGTTTTTAAGTATCTATATGTATCTATCTATTATATATATCGTCGCCTAGTACCCACAACACAAGCCTTAATTGAGCTTACCGTGGGACTAGGTTGATTTGTGTAAGATGTCCCAAAAATATTTATTTATTTTATTTTAAATTTTGTACCCTAAGTTACAATTTTTTTTATGCCAAAACACAGTAATAAAATTACAATTAAACAGCGACATGCAGTACAAGAAACAAGGTAAAAAATTTAAACAGATGTGACATTATAATCAATAATTGCAAGTGCGGGTGTCGCAAGAGCCGACTAAGGGATTGAAATGTCACTAACCATTCTTTGATAGAAGATTGGTGATGGGCACCAGCGTCACATTACTGCGATCGCCAATCCGCTTGTCCAGCTTGACGATTATGGGCATTTCCACCTAATGCGTCATCATCATCATCATCATCATATCAGCCGAAAGACGTCCACTGCTGAACATCCCCAAAGATTGCCACAATGACCGGTCCTGTGCCACCCGCATCCAGTGGACTCCTGCGACCTTCACCAGGTCATCAGTCCACCTTGTGAGGGGCCTACCCACGCTGCGCCTTCCAGTGCGTTTATACGCATCATCACTACATAGTATGAAATAAAGTCACTTTTTCTGTCCCTATGTCCCTTTGTACGCTTAAATCTTTAAAACTACGCAACGGATTTCGGTGAGATTTTTTTTAATAGGTAGGGGAGACCAGGTATGAACGTAACAATTTTCAGTTTTAGATTTTTTATATTTTTTTGGTAGCAGTTGGCAAACTTTGCAACTTTATGTGCAATAGACACATATTTCATGTATCTTTTGGTACTAAAATAAACTTCATACATCGAATAGTTTTACAGAAAAATGGCTCACAGTGAAGGATGGAATTTGTTGCAATTATCCCTACCCCCAGGGCTGGTTGTAACAGTGCATAGGGATAATAGAAACAAAGTAAATAACTATAAAATAATTATATAATATATAATATAACTTAAAAATACTAATTATGTGTAATTAGTATTTTTAAGTAATCAACAGTCTTACAATATCACTATCTCAAAGATAAACATTAACAATGAATGAATGTATTAACATTAGGTATTATATGAGACGAAATTAATTTATACCTATAGGATATATGAGTGACGTGAGAGCAATCAACTTTCTGTCTTATTCTAGTTAAATGGCATATAAACAAATGCTTAGGTGTAATCCAAGGAATTAAATGCTTCCTGCATTGTCCTTATTTCTGAGTATACTACTAAGTTAATCATACAATGTACCTAATATGATAAAAAAAAATGTGTTTTACTCCTCATCGACAGTGAATATTTGTTTCCAGAAACAAATCCCGCCTTGGATAGTGCCACTGAACTTTCAAGTAAACTTTCCTTTACTTTACATGTCTATATAAAGTGATGTGAGCCAGTTGGTACGTCTTTGCTGCGTCCCTGTAGGACATTTTAAAAAAGGATCACCTCAACTGCAGCTAAAGCTATAATTTCTATTTTGTCTGTTGTTATTTTGTGTATATTAGACATTCTGCAACAAAAAGGCACTATTAAGTATATGAGTTATTTAATAAACGCTAGCACATAGATGTACCAATGAGCCTCCAATTTGGAAATCGGGATAAAAGTAACAAGTTGTTTCATTCATACCTGGGTATCGAATTTCCAGAATCCCACAAACACGTAGCAAAAAAACGTAAAAAGCATCATTAAAACATTGATTTGCAACCCTCAAACTGTAAATGATTAGTGACTTTACAACACCCATGCAAAACGCAAGCTATAGCGTTTACCATGAAAAATCTAGCTAAGATTGAAAAAATCGTTAAAAACTTACTTTTGACGCATTTTTCTGGGACCATAGCACTACACGCATAACCTGCCGTCACAGCACCGTGGGTGTAACTGAGGTTAGGGGGGAATCGAAATAGCATCTAATGCCCTGAAGGACGTTCGGATAGATGTCGTAGAAAAAATTTAAATGAATTTGTTACGTTCATCCCGCGTTACTTTTCTACCTGGTCTCCCCTAGTGTAATTAAAGAGGAAGGTTTTTACGTAGGTATAGTACCCGTGCGAAGCCGGGGCGGGTCGCTAGTAGTTAATATGAGAGGCATGTACGTAATAAGGTAGGTATTCGCCACAATATATTAATTATATTTAGGAAGGTAAATTACGAACAATATTTAATAATTGTTTCTTGTTGTAGAGAGGCTATTAAACCTCATTAGCGTTCGGGAAACGAGAGCGGTTCCAACGCGTTTGATAAGCTAGTTGGTATAAACCTGGTTGCACACTGATTAAACCCATGACCATGAGGAAAGGGAAACATTTTAACAGGAGATTACTGGCCAAAATTTTAAGTTAATTATTGTTGTATGAAGTTTGCCGGATTCCGTAAATTTTAAGGGAAAATTACGTAATTATATTGATTTAAACTTTCACGATTATAACTCATATTTTAAACGGGTGTAACGTCATGCCCGAAACGTCAGGATATAATTAAACGTAAGTTTACGCGATTAAGACCCGTTTGTCATTAAAATATATGTGCCGTAATTTTGAAGACAACACGGTAAAAAATCGATACCTAATATGCGTTTATCATTGCGTAACGGTCAAAAAAGGTTTTAAAAAACAATTACGTCATTTATATTTTGACACAAAAAAATATGAATACTCAAGGGCCTGAGACATATTTAAAATCATAGGCAAGTAACAACTTCAGTACAAAATCTGACACGCTCGGCCGCCATACAAATGAATGAACTTGTTTCTTCTAAAATGAGGCCATGTGGAGGTAAGATTTTTAGAATTATTTTTTCTTCACTGTCGTGGATCACCCTACTATGTATGATAGCTTTAGTGTAGCACAAGCATTAAACGGGTATATCTCTGTGTATAATTTTCCAATTTTCCTTCACCACCATTACTGGTTTAAAACCAGTCCAACGTCCTGCCAGTACCTACTTAACTACCATGATTAGCCATGATGGTAATTTACTTATTATGAAACAGTAGTTTAGATAATCATTACGATACTGGGAAATAAAATATATATTCATCACCATCTGCACATTTGATTCGACACGACCATTTCTTCAAAACCATCCTTGAGGGCAAGATAGAAGGTCGAAGAGGAAGAGGCAGACCAAGACGAAGCTAGATGGACCAAGTGATGGAAAGAGCTGGGGTGGTGTCGAATCAGTGTGTCTAAGTGCTGGAAGTTACTCCACCGACAAGAGAATATCTCTTAAGTTTATGATGATGAAGATGGTGTACCTCACGCTCAGCCGCCCTGTTCGCCGTCCCGATCAGGTGGCTTATGATGGTCCCGTTTTATCTATTTATCGTGCTATGCATCACTTTCTCATTTACATACATGTTAGAACCTGACGGCAACAACGACAAACGATTAAACACGGTACCATCATAAGCCTACTGCTCGACTAACGCTGGCAACCGCGCCCCTTTACGCCGCCTTTGTAACTCTTATAACAAACTATTTTACGACCTTAGACATGTGTAATACAAGCAGACCACTTTTCCGGAAACAAATACTTGATATCCTAGCTGAGACAACGTAATTTAAGCGACAGCAATAATATATATCGTATAAACATTGTATAAGCATTTTATTGATTGTTTAGCTGCAAATTATGCAAGTTTAGATTAGTTTACCGTAGCATTACTGTATCTAGGTACCTTACAACCTCTTAGTGAGAGCGTTTAAGGAAGTATGTGTACACCTAGTTTTAGTACTTTACATAGATCTTAAACACCTTTATTGTCACTACTTCTGTTGTTTCTCCAATAAAGATAATAATAATAATAAATGATGATCATCATCAATTCAGCCATAAGGGTGCGGCTCCACTGACGTGGAGCGGAGCGGAGCTGTGGAAAACTGATCAATTACATTCTTCAGATTCGAATTCAAAACACTGTGATGCGGTCTCATTGGCCGAGCTCCCACAGCTCCGCTCCGCGTCATTGGAGCCCCACCAACAGGTGAAGACACATTTATCAGCACATATAATAATTAATAATAATATTTTAGCCTATATAATGTCCCACTGCTGGGCACAGGCCTCCTTTCATATATGAGAGGGATTGGGCTATAGTCCCCACGCTGGCCCTAAGCGGGTTGGGAACTTCACATACACCTTTGAATTTCTTCGCGGATGTATACAGGTTTCCTCACGATGTTTTCCTTCACCGAAAGCTAATGGTAAATATGGGTGCGTATCATAATGAATACGCACTTTTAGTATAATTACAGTTTACAAACGTTCATAACGTATACTAACGTTAGGTATAATGTATTAAACATCTATTCCCAAATAGTATAATACAAAAATAATATAACGTTAATAATATATACCGTTACAGATACAGATACAGATACAGATACAGATACTTTATTGATAAAAATACATGGTTTTTTACAAGTCATTACTACAATTCTAACATTCTATTTCATATACGTACTGTGACATGTATAAGTAATTTTATAATATTTATGTGGCAGTACAAGTATTACAAAACTAGTTATTACTACTAACAATATGTTTGATAAATTTATATTATGTTAAATCTAAATATTGGCTGTATGTCTATTATTACAAGGTTGAGAATAATTTGTTAAAGCATATTATGACATATAATATATTATGAATAATAATGATAATTAGAGAGAGGTCAACAGTCCCGTTTTAAAAAAATCATTTACATTGTAGCAGGCTAAGTCAATGAGCAGATTCTTAAGCTTTTTTTCAAAGATAATATCAGACGGTGCATCTTTTATTGGTGCGGGAACACGGTTGTATAAGTTGACTCCGACGACGTCTAGCATCGCGCGGGCCTTCGCTAGTCGGCGGCGTGGGGGAAATAGGAGGTGCTGTCGGCGCGATTGTCTTTGGTTTACGTCGCCGAAAGTTTTATAATTATGTAGGCTACTTCTGACATATTTACACGCCGTTAATATGTAAACACAAGGCAGGGTCAAAATGCTGTGCTTCCTAAATAGGTCCTGAGCTGGGTGATCGGCGGGTTTTCGGTCAATGATGCGAAGGGCTCTTTTTTGCAGCTTAAACAGTCTGTCTCGGCTAGCTGACATCGCCCAAAGATTGACGCCTTGTATGAGTATAGAGTGGAAATAGCCAAAGTAGGCTTTTTTTAGGTTCTCACTCGTTAAGGTTGGTGCCAGTCTTGAGAGAGCGTAACACGCCGAGGCCAGCCTGTCACAAGCGTAGTCACAGTGCGCTGACCACGTCAGCCCGGAGTCGATCACGAAACCCAGATACCTAGTTTCATCTACCTGCGGCACAGGGCTATTGTTAGCAACGATATTTAGTGGAGTGTTGTTTTTTCTCAATTTAAAATGTACTATATTCGTTTTATCAGCATTTAATAGCATTCCGTTGGCTGAAAACCATTTAGATATTCGCTGCATTACACGGCTCAGTTTAAATTTTAGTTCGGCTATATTACTGGCGTTTACTATAAGGCAAGTGTCATCTGCATACATAATGTATTCAGACTCGCCACAGGCAGTTGTAATATCATTTACTAGTAGTAAAAAAAGGTAATTTCCCATCACTGAACCCTGGGGTACCGCACAGCTTCCTATTTGTTCCAGGTCAGACTTAGCACCAAGGACGTAAGTGCTTTGTCTGCGGTTGCTCAGAAAAGAGGCGATAGCGCTATAAAAAGTATCTGAAAACCCATAGGCAGACAGTTTGGTAAGGAGTAGTGCGTGGTCAATCATTTCGAAGGCGCGCGACAAGTCGCAGAAGATGGCAGCGACCTGTCGCCCGCCCTCGAGGTGCGCCACCACCCGCGTCACGACGTCGCGCGCGGCGTCCGCAGTCGACCGACGGGACTGGTACGCATATTGTTGTGAGTTTAATAGTTTATTCGTTGTGACGTGTTTTATTATTCTATTACTCATTAATCCTTCGAAAATTTTCGAGATTACCGGTATAAGCGATATTGGTCGATAATTGTTAGGTAGGTGCATTTCACCATAAATAAAAGAAATACCAGATATGTCAAGCCCATACAAAAATATGCGACAGCCAAAATATACCTCGACACTAGGCAGCGTTAGTAAATTTTGCCTGTTGAATAACTTCAGCACTAGTTGGCGTTAGTTGTCATACATAAGGATTAATACAGCTTGTATAATATTTGGACTTACAGTGACATCTAGTGATGAGTAGGTAGTATTGCTTCTGGTGTACCATTGTCGGCCCTACTACTTGTCAGTAGATGTCGCTTTATGATATATATTGAAAAAACATGATTACAACACGGACATTGCATCAGTTGCGGAACACATTCGTGCGATAATGTCTAGGACTCGAGTGATGAAGACAATATTTTGCTATATATTTATTACAAAAACAAGTGGAAATATAAAAAATGATTCTGGATGCATCCGTATACCTTTTAATAATTTAAGTTTTTTTTTCCAATCTCAATCCACGACTTTTCTGTTACATACTTTTTCGTGACATACTCTGGCAGCTTATCTTATAATTGTACAAACATGCATATTTTTCCACCTCCTGTACGAAATTAATATTAAAAAGTTCCGCCGCCGCCGCTATTTCGTCTGCAACGCGTATGCGACTCGAATAGCGTGCGACCAGCACGACAGTAGCGAGCGACTGATATATGATATGATATCAAACGCGTCGTCAAAGCGTCTCGTGTCTCGTCGTGTGTGCAAGGTCGTAAATCAATATATATGGCGGATCCTCAGATCCTCACAAGCGACGTGTAGGATACGGGTATGAAACGCAAATCGCTTGAGCGTCGCCTCGTGAGAGACGGGCCTTAAAATCGCATTGGCAAAACTGGAGAGACACCAATTGTTTGTCGATTGAATAGCTTCAATAAATTATATCGAAATAAACTGTGATGGATGATAAATTACGGAGACTACTTTTAGATAGATTCACTGTTATTTTAATTTTATTGTGTAGGTATAAATTTTATTGACACATGTAAAACTAGGTTATTCGGTAATATTCAGGTTATTATGTGATGTGTGATATGGACTTAGTTATTTCTTGATATTACTTTCACTAATTAGTCCTCCTATGCTAAATGACAATAATATTGTATGAAAACATTGGCAACATTAATTAGCGTGACAGTTAATGTAATTAAAATTTCATTTATTCCCATTGTAAATATATGAACGGTTTTCTTTCATTTTTGGCTTTTTTGTACATTGCCGTAAGTTGAATTGGAACCTATTATTGGGAAACTATTGGTAGGAATGGAATCGATTGGTATATAAACTTGGTCCCATAGATACAAACTTTTTATCCTGAATAGAAACAGGATCCTGTATATTTTTTCTAAAAACTGTAAACGCTAATCTTCATTAATTTAAAATCGAAGGAAGGTATTCTAAGGCCTTCTAATTACTTTAAATCTGGTAGCTGCCCTTACAGACCTAAAATAATTTCCCAAATAGATGTGGTACATAGTGGGTACTTAATAAATGTACGTACGACCTTTTTCACCTTCTTCACGCGGAAAGCTGATCGAGAGACCTGGCAACGAGGCGCCGCCGCCGAGCGGGCGAGGCGACCTCCGCGAGCTGGAAATGCATAACCGCTCGCGCTCGTGCATGTGTTGTACGTCACGGGGCAAATTTAATTGCACGCGCAACTCTAACAAGGAAGGTTAGGGTACCCAACTGTCCGACTTCGATTTGATTCATTTTGATATAATATAATGTTATAGAGTAGTCTAAAATAACGGACACGTATTTTTTTTGCTGCCCAAACTCAACCTGTTAGGAAAAAAAACCGGCGAAGTGCGAGTCGGACTCGCGCGCGAAGGGTTCCGTAAATCCGTACCATTATCAATTTATTATTAAAAAAATACAGTTAAATCAACCTACCTCAAAAACTATAGGAGATAATTTAATCAAACCAAAAATCGTTGATAGAGCTTATTAATGTGCATAACATATATTTTTTTTTAATCTTATATCGCGTAGTTTAAAAAGTAGAGGGGGGGGGGGACATTTTTCAGACTTTGAGAGCTGATATCTCGAAAACGAATTGCTTAAATAAAAATGAGATGTAGGTATAATCCTTCATATCATTTTCAAAGACATTTATTTTTATGCCAATCGTGACAGATAAAAGACACTTTTTTCCCATAGTAAAATTATGAAACCAGTTTTCTTGAATCTTTGTCTTCTTTGTACATCGCCGTAAGGTGACCCCTAGGAAACTATTGGTACTGGATAGGAATGGAATCGATGGGCATAAAAAATAAAGGGAGATTTTTTTTTTAATTTTTCGTACAATTTGATTGTGAATTTAAATTTTTGATTTGTGGCTTTTCTAGCCGAAACATTTTTTTTGGTCCCTTACGAGCTTTTGGTCCTGAACAGAAACAGGATATATTGGCGTCAAAAAAAAGTTTGTCTAAAATGACCATTTTCTCCCACCCTGTATGTTTTTTCAAAATGTGTAAACGCCAATCTTTATTAATTTAAAATCGAGGGAAAGTCTTTTAAGACTATTTTCGCGTAGCTACTCTGAATCTGGTAGTTGCCCTCACTGACCCAAAAATAATTTCCATCCGGTATACAATCTGTTACCGGCGTCCGGGTATTTTTAAAAACCGGTAATATGAGTTACCTACCGTACTATAGTTTTATTAAGTTCAATAATATACCTAAACAAACATTTTCAGTAGTCTTTGCCCAATGATTTGATGTATACAGTATGTTACCGGCGACCGGGCATTTATTAAAATGCGTAACATGGTTTGCCGGACTTTAAGCGTAGTAAGTGCAATAATATAACTAAACGTATTCAGTGGTGTGTGGCCAACGGTTGTATGTGTACAGTCTGATACCAGTAGGCAGTGATGATGGTTGCGTTTTTATTGTTTGTCGTAGTTTCTGTCACTTTTTAATATTAACGAGTGACACATGCCACGATAAACGCTGGACCATCAAAAGCCTCCAGATATAAATTGTCTGTAAGCTGTAAATGTTGGGGGTAGGGAGATGGTCACGTTCGGGTGTGCGTCGCTGTACTAACGGACGAAGCCTCAAGTCCGTCATACGCGTCCTTGTCGGCAGTAGGTCGAATCTGCTCCGTCTATTCTAATGGGTAGATCGCACCCCTCAGGCAATGCTGGTGACCATAACATAACATACATTTTTCAATGACATGTAAAAATTAATATTAGAGAGATAAATTCATATAGATACTTAAATACCTGGCTGCCTCCTAGCCACGACCAAGAAACAAATATTCGTGATAAATAAATACACAAATAATTTCCTCGCCGGTATTTGAACTCTAAACACTATACGTATAATTATGTATACCGAAATACGATTGAAAATAAGTTGCATATCGAAAATAAGTTGCAAGAGAAAGATGGCCGAAATTTTCATTTTTCGAAGTTCGCGATAAGCCTAGAGGATTAGCTAACTAAATACATACAGGGTGTTTTTTTTTCGACCGTTCAAATTCTACGTAGTGAATGTGTAGGTCATACTGACCAACTTTTACTATGGGGACAAAGTGGAAATCGCGAAAAAAAATCAGCTGTTTCATACATTTCGGCCGGCGTAATGCCGCCAATTTGTATGAAACAGCTGATTTTTTTTTCGCGATTTCGACGTTGTCCCCATAGTAAAAGTTGGTGAGTATGACCTACACATTCACTACGTAGAATTTGAACGGTCGAAAAAAAAACACCCTGCATAATACTTACATGCAGCAACTAGACCATCATGGAGGCTTTTATTGTCACTGAGTAACGAGATGAAGATTTTAGAATTTATAACTAACGTGAGACTCTAACATATTTAAATATTTAGCAAACGGGTTACTCACGCAATTTATGTCGATACAAACATACATACATGTCCGGCAATTATCGACGTAAATTACGTGAATAACCCGTTTGCAAAATATTTAAATGATGATGATGATGATACCTAGATGAAGATTTTTGACAATGTCCTGAGCACTATTTAATTAAAAAATCTAACTAAAGAAATGTAACTCCAATAAAAGCCCGCTTGATGGTAACAGACTGTATGTATATCAGTTATCACTTGAAATGTAGTAATAAACTCAAATTTGTGCGCCTCCGTGCGACCGTACCTATGTACAGTCGACAAAAAATGTGTTCTACCACTTTTAGACTTTATTATGACTAATAATTCATCATCATCATAATCATCATCATATCAGCCGGTGGCGGTGGGTGGCGACGGGTGGCGGCGGGGGGAGGCGGGCGGCGACGGGTGGCGGGCGGCAGCGGGGGGAGGCGGGTGGCGACGGGGACGGTTGGTGACGGGTGGCAGCGGGGGAAGGCGGGTGGCGGCGGGCTGAGGCTGGAGATGGCGGGCGGCGACGGGTGGCGTTGGGTGTCGACGGGTGGCAGTGGCGGGAGGTGGGTGGCAACGGGTGGCGGCCACGCAACGCGCACGTACACGCATCTGGTGTGACCCAGCCTTTATGATTGCACATAATTATAAATAGTGCCAATTCTATCTTTAAAAATATTGCCACGTTTCATATAGTTGCTCAGGCATATACTATGCGAGTGTGCGAGCGGGAGGGCAGTAGGCGCGCGCGCCGTCACGTACAGGGCAACAGGAGCGGGGCCCGCGGGTGAATTCAGATTTTTTCCTAGGTTGATGCCCGATCTTATAAACTACAATCTATTTCATTAATAAATTACCATCCAATTTTTTTTGTGCCCACGATAATTAAATGGCGGCAAATTTAAAATTTCAAACAGACGAATACGGGTGCATGAGGTATTTCTGGAATTATACGTTGCACTGGATGGATGGAAGGCGGCCACTTCATTTTGTCTTTCCTTTATACGTAATTTCCTACGGAGTTAATATTCTATACTTAAAATACCTAAATATATTAATATTTGTAAACTATGTACGATTAATATAATTATTAATAATCGTATTTTTTTCAACTATGTTGAATTCGAACGTAGGAATGGAACATTATCGTCGAAGATCAAATGGAATAAAAAAAAAATGGTTTTGGTAGAATAACCTCGCCAATCTCGCCATAGTTCTTCGGTAAATTTGTTGCCAGCTGTAGCTACTGGCTAAGTGGCAAGTTGGCAACGTCGCTCGTTCGTTCGCTCGCAGTG
>JALPQI010025717.1:0-15213 GCA_025490895.1 Thaumatotibia leucotreta
AATTCTTGTAAATGAATGAAAATTACCAAAAGCGCCATACATGTACCTATAACATTTGAAGAGATCCCTCGATTTCTCCAAGATCCCATCATCAGACCCCAACTTGGTGCCAATGGGACCATCTCGGGGTAATACACGTTCGATCACAAAAAGAAATTTTAGAATTGGTTCACTATTCTCGGAGATATCAGGTAACATACATACAACAAAAAAAAAATTCAGTCGAATTGAGAACCTCCTCCTTTTTTTGAAGTCGGTTAAAAATGCTCGACATGTTTCGCTCCGTATATGAGGAGCTTTGTCAAGAGACAATCGCCATGGTTCCGCGATGAGGACTGCGAGCTGCGATCGAGTAATAGGCGCTGGCGGCGGCGGCGGCGGGGTTGGCGAGAAACTACCCTCATTTGCGTCATTATCACTAATGTCAAAGTGTCAAATTTTATCCGTACTAAGAAATTCGGTAATTCCTTCATATGCTGGACTATTAAAAAGTGGAATTCTTTACCGGCACATGTGTTTCCGCATACCTATAAGTTGGGACCCTTTAAACGAAGCGTGAAGAAGCATCTAGCGGGCCAGCAAGGCGGTGGCAACTAACAGGTTACTGATTGTCTCCTGTTCGTTGCCGCCGCGATTTGGGCTCTACTTTTCACTTACGATCAGGTGAAGTGGAGCCACTTTGTTGTGCCAACATAAAAAAATATATAAAATAATAATATACGGTAGATATAGAGATATACAGTACTATTTTTTTCCATTCCGTTGCCATTTTCATACATTTTGTATGGCGATGGCGGTAACGGAATGGAAAGTTCGAAAATTGTATGTAAATTTTGGGTTCTCCTATTAATAGGATCGGAAGAGCTCACGCTTCTGAGTAGAATACTTAAGGTCAATGCGGGTAAGACCGTCTATCAGGAAAGTCCGTCTACCAACTGATTTTCGATCATAATTGAACTGAATACGACGAACTTTCCCTCAAAATAAAATATGCCGGAATTAGCCGCACTGACCTTATGTTACAAAAAAGTGGGGGGACAACTTTGAAAAAAATTACTCTCTACATTCCTCTCGTACTCGCGGGTTGGTGCAAGTGAGATAGAAAGTAAGCCGGAATTAATAAGCGGCAGCAAATGGTACGGCCACAGGGCAAGACAAACAAACGGACACATAAATCAATGTCAGCGCAAGTTTAGCGCGTTCGAACTGCCCCTGGACTACGTGGATCCCGTGTGCCCGATCCTAGAAAACTATACAGATACATACAAATTACTTGTCTAACGCCAGCTCAAAAATGCCCCCAAAACAATTGTTCAATTGTACCAAGATGGGCAGGACATAGCGCTTTTCTTAACACCGCGCATATTACGGCGCAACATCTTTGACAAATATTTATAGAATATTGCCAATGAAAACTTTGATGGACCAATCACAACAATTTTTAAATAGCGGCTTAAGTTTTTATAGGTTGACATTGAAATTCATTGCCGTGATGCATTGAAGAGGGGGTGAAACTTGTCAACTAAAATTCAGGACCGTTTATGAAAGACAATTTATTATGGCATGCGGCTTCCATGTTTTATTTGTTCATAGCGGCCGGTCTTGTCATTAGTGTTGCCACTGCAAAAAGTATAGCGATAATGCACCGCCATGACAGGGCCGGCCTGATATATTACTTTTGTTTGCTGTGTTATCTGTCTTTTTAATTCTAATTATTATTGTTTATTTGTATTGTGCTATGTTATCTGCCGTGAAACTGTTCACGTGATGGCCTCATCGCAAGACCAGCGCTGGCACACGCTAACAACATGCTGAGATGAGGCGATTTCGTAGCTTACACGTTTATATATTTATAATTTTTTTTTTCGTGTCTGTATATTGTGATTTTTGTGTATGTGACGAATAAACTTATTTTTAGTACAGATGGTGTCTTTTTTACGCGCTAGTGTGAAAAGTGGCTCATTTTACGGCAGGTCTAAAATTTCGGAGGGCCATCTGTACTAAAAAATGTCGTACGAGACACATGCAAAAAGGAAATTCGTAACTCATGTCGATTTAAAACTCTCCCTTCAGTCGTGTTTTAAAACATCGCTACCTGTTTCGGATTTCATGTTTTTCGCACCTGTGTCGTAATGTACTATTCTATTTCACATCACACCTATTCTAAAACGGGTCTTTTATTCCCTGCTGGGAGGAAATAAAGTGACACTATTATATATCAATATTTTTAGATTAGTTAGAGCATAATGCTGATACTATAGTTACGAGTATTTTACATTTTGAGAGGGACCTCATTTCATAACGTTCCTACTGAATTGAATATCCTGTTTCCCGGAAAATTTCTAAATTGAATTAACTGCTAAGGAAAGTGGTACCTAGCTAACAAAGTTTCTTCAATTGTTTGAATTAAAGTTAATTAAGTCTTTGAAAAGGGTACCAAGAGCTTCTTTCGAATATTATTGAAAGGAGCATAGATCACTTACAAACTGAATGAAAATACATAACACTGGCTTACCTAATAAGTACCTATAATATCACACATACTTTATTAAAGAAGCGTTAACATTTATTTGAATCGTGTCCTGGTTTACCAAGTAATAGAAGAGAAATAATATAAAGTTAGTTACGTTGCTAAATTATGATATATTATACACAACTCAGTGTGAACTCTGTTGTACGAGTACTCTTGTCATATAATATTTAGATTGACTGTACTTCCAAATACGGGTTGGGAAGAAAAAACTGTTTCAATTTACACTTTCTGTTTAATAACGGCCTTCATAGCCTGGTCGGGAGAACCATAAAATAGAATTTTCTCTATTTTTAGTATCTTAAACAGAGGATTAAAATTCAGTTGGAAAATTCATTACTTACCTTTTTTTTAATATATTTATTTTCAAAACTACAATTTATGTACATAGATTACATCTAACTAATCTACTTAACCTAACCTATATCTAAGATTGGCCCTTGTGGCATTGTACCGAGGATGCTGGCGGCATTTCCTCGCTGTATCGCAATACTAATGCGTTGTGCGAGGAAGTCGCCAGCTCTTCGGTCTTTAGTTACAACAACCAGACGTTTCGCGATTACTTACCTAAATAACCTCAGGTAGGTGCTCGTATTTCGACCCCCCCTAAAGGTTTGATTCACAATGTCCGGGAAAACTCCTGTATAAGCTCCCATTCCCACTAATTTGACGAATAAAATCATTGTTCGTCTTTCACTTCCCAACCTTCGAATGTGCTTTATTGACAGAAGAATTACTAGGTAAATTAAATTATGGGTTAGATCACAAAAAAAGATCATTGTCACAATTTTTCATTGATAATTTGTAAATAGATAACACAAAGCTTACAGGAAATTTCTGGAAGAGAACCAGAAAATATTAAAGTTAAACCAGTTGTTACAACAACTGGTTATTCTGGTTAACATAGGAATGATAGCTAATGAACTACGTCTACTGTGTTACCATTAAAAAAAGAAAAATAAGTTGACAATATATATCTTTATACAATGCTCACCCTGTATGGGTACTTTATTGAGCTGTCATGTACTGAGATTTTCTGTTGAACGGCATTTTACATACCGCATTAAAAAAGTTGTTAGGTCCAACTATATTAGGTGTTGTTCCAAAATACTTAATGAGGGTTTACTGAAATGACGTTCACCAGGGCGGCAGCACTGAGGCGTCAGGTCCAAAAAGTTGTCTAAATTCTCAGGTCGCCTATAGTTTCGTGTTTAAATGTTTTGTATGAGTTAATAAAATTATATAAAAAAATTAAAATACATTCTAGTTAGTTTTTCTTTGGAGCTACATAATTGTGTTTCTTAGCGGGACCTTACGGCTAAATGGCGCCAACTAGTGGTATCCGTTTTCGAGAAAACCCTCATTATGTATCTCATCATGTAATGTGGATGGGTAATCTTTTGATTTACAAATATAAACGAATAATCGCTTCTATGTTCACCTATTAATAGATTATTTATCGTGTATCAATTATTCTTGTTCTCAGAATTTGGAACAAAGTACTTTATTGGTGATAGACAAATAAATAACATGATAAATATACTATAGCACCAAAAAGGAAGCCATCATTCGTTTATATTTGGAAATATGAGGATTGTTGATCTATATCAAGACATTAAAAGCACTGTATTGATCTTTGATATTATTCTGTGTCAAACTAAATTAGGTACTATTACCATATTACATGTAGGTCACGTACAAAATGCCACCAGTCGGTTTACGGTAGCTTCGCACGTGAAAGCCTGTTTCAGTTCACAATAATTCCTCTCGCATTGTTTAAGCGCATGCCGCCATTGTGCCATGTTCAATCAAGTCGCAATGTTGGCTCTGCCAGTGTACACACGGAAGGTACTTATTGTTTAAACCTCTCGGCAGTTTTATTGTTCGCGCTGTTTACTTAAACCCATCGATTATATATGGCCGCCGTGGTAAATAACGGCCGTCGTATTTACTATTCATTGGTTTAGTACAAATAGTTTCCGTATTATTACTTTTATTTATAAAGGTAGTATTGTTTTTAGTTTCGCCCAAATTAACGGTTGCGTAAATTTGGGTATAACGCGAAAGTTGTCCCTGTCATTTTTGGTAGGTACTACATTTAATTGGACTTTGTTGTGTATCATTGTCTCTAATCAATTGAATTAAGCTGATGAAATTATAATTAGAAAATGTAATTTCCGCATGTACAAATTTATTTCTATGGCATTGATACACAATAGAGTAAGGCGATAGAAATTTGTGAGAGTTATTATGGTATCGTACTTTATCAAGGTTAGTTCTAAATGCTCCGAAGAGAATAATGCTTCTAATCCTTTGGAAATTGTCACGTGATATGTATTATCTATTATTCAACGTTACGTTGTTAGGTTGTTACTTCTTATGCCGAAATATTTTAAGACATGTCATAGCCTTTCTTGAATATAATGCCAACGTAATAAATACGAAGATATTATTATCACTTCTCAACCGGCTTACCCTATAAAGTTCGTTTCTTGCGTTGAAATACTATCTCTCTGTCTTGCCAAGACCTGTTCTTATTTCTTAGTTTTATTGCAAAACTAGTCTTATTTCTCTGCCTTATTCAATAGTGTGCTGCCGCACTAGGTATTACGTTCAATACGTCGTTCTTTTCTTTACCTAAATGTAACATTATTCATCATCATCATATCAGCCCAAACACGTCCACTGCTGAACATAGATCTCCCCCAAAGATTGCCACAATGAATGCGTTAAATACACATACATGATAGCTTTAACGTTCTAATACTTAGGGCTTGTTCAAAAATCATGTGTTAATATTTGGCCGATTTGAGAAAATGTTCGCAGTAGCTTTACTAGGGTGCTTCTTATTTTTTCAATTTTGTAGAATGTTCAAATCAATAAAGGAGCTCTTTGCTCTCCCGATTGCAATTTTTTATGGGGCACCCTCTGATTTTGATATTTGATAAGTAAACCATATTTGTTTTTTTTTTTTTCAATTTTTAAGTAAGTAATAAAAAAAAACTAATCATTTTCCCTTTCTTGAATTTCGTACTTCGGTAGCGACCCCTAATTTAATTTTGTTTATAATAATTGAAAAAAAAAACAAATATGGTTTACTTTTCAAAATATCAAAATGAGAGGGTGCCCCATAGAATATTGCAATCAGGAGAGCAAAGAGCTCCTTTATTGGTTCGAACATCCTACAAAATTGCAAAAATAAGATGCTCCCTAAGCTTTACTGTCATTAAGGTTATACTTGGAGAAGTTCTTTTCATAATACATAGGTACATAAATATATTACATTCATTCTCAGTAAATACATAGCCTCATCTTCATTACACAGCCATAACGATGCATCTATGCATTATTTGCTGCGGGTGGATATTACAGGCATGCCAATATAGATGGGGTAAATCGTAGTTCTTGGCTCAGTCACAATATAACAGGCGAGCGAGCCAAGGCGCGGTGCCAAGCAAGTTCCCCCGTACCCGACCATGTCTCGACGCGGCATCGTATTTGAACAAGCCCTGTTCATGGAAATACCCAGCCTGGCTGGGTTTTCTAGTCGTTTTGTCCTATTTTGCGAGTATTATAAGGCTTTAAAATAGACCAGAGACACCCGCTAGCTTGACTGGTTTGAAAAAGAAATAAGACAATGCGTCGAGCAGGTAGGTACACTAGCTAGGTAGACCCGGTAGCTATATGTATACAGATTGTGGCTCATTCAAAATGATCAGTATGGGAAAGTTTCTTCTCGGGAACCGTGTCATAGATTTTAGTAGTTAAAACGAAAAACTGCATTCATATATTTGGATAAAAAACCAACCCGGTTATATGAAAAAAATACGCTTAGGTACCTACGCTTCTTTTCAAATATCGATTGTGAGGTCTTAAGCATAAATTTCATGTTTTATAGAGACATTCACTGCTTGAGACCTCACAATGATGATGATGAGATTGTGAGGTCTTAAGCAGTGAATGTCTCTATAAAACATGAAAATTTTAAAATTTATTTTTTTACATAATTTTCTTGGATAGTGCATAGATTTGTTTTGATAGTTCGTATTCATATAATCCGATGTCTAACTACCGGCTTAACTACGGAAACTGTCAATAATAACTATACCAAGTGATTTGTCCACACCAAATGAATCATTCATAGATTTCAAAACTTATGTCCGAGTAACAAGAATCAAATTGGTATATCTTAGAGCTAATTGCACAATTTCGAGTAAAAATATCCACAGGTAATAATTATACCAATTTATTACACTCTTAATATAGGATAAATCGATAAAGAAATGAAGTTTCTTGGAAATGGTTGTTATACTTTTTGGTATTTACACTTTTACATATTAGATTCAAGATATATTACGATTGTCGTGTTGAACGAATTCACTTACATTTAAGAACTGGAGACGCAGCTGTTTTTTAGATTTATAGTCGCAACGCTGTCTCGTGAAGAGAAACGATAAAACCTAGGGCTATCTTATTTTAGCGCTCAGTAAGAATACAAGGAATGGATAAATACCTAACGTTTCTAAGTATCTAACACAGGCTTGTAATTTGTATTCTTTATTTACTTTCATTATTTATTAGGACACAGGCCTATCTATACTAAGAGTTCAAAATTCTTAATCCCAAAATTAGTAATCCCAGGAATGATACATTTTGGTTCAAAGAGAAGGAGTATTTAATTTCTGTAATATGACGTCACTATTATTATTAGGTATTATAATCAGCAACTTATTTCGTTCCAATACTTGGTTATAAACCATGTGGTGACGGCAATAAGAATACATTTGTCACCACTCCAACTCCTCCTGCGGGTGTTGTAAGATGTAAGAGTCGACTAAGGGATTGAATTGTCACTGGCCATTATTTGATAAAAGATTGATGATGGGCAGCAGCCTCATCTCATCATAGTGGACACATTACTGTGATCGCCAATCCGCTTGCCCAGCGTGGCGATTATGGGCATTTACCTCCAAATGCGTCTATACGCATAGTTAATAGGAGAGGCCTACGTCCAGCTGTGGACTATCATAGGCTGATGATGATGATGACTTAGTTATAAATCTGTAACGCGGGTCACGAAATATTGATTAAGTATAACAACGTTCACTCATCGAAAAAAAAAAACAATATAAATCGTTTACGGTTATAACCCCAGAGCATGCCGTTTAAATAATGGTGTAACAAGAGGAAACCCTAAGCGTTTTTAAACATTACATATTGAAATTCACAAAAAAAAAAACAATTATTTCGCCCCGGGTTCATATTATTAACTGCTTCTTATGACCTCCGAACTTTACTAAAATATTTATCCTCCCTTGTTATTGTATCTTCCATATATAACATCGTTTACAATTTTAAATATGCATTAGTCGTAGCAACTGGTATTAAATTGATTTTAATAAAACTTTGACAACTGAAATTCGGTCATGGACGAATGTAGTGTCATAATATATCATAATATATTCATTGGTTAGTGTAGAGTCAAGAGACGCCACATTTATTAGTTTAGAAATATTTAAAGTCAAATTCGTCTCATTAATTTTATTTGTTTTGTTTCAGGTAATTTGTTGCTGTGGCTACTTGACATTATGAAGTGGAGATTGGATCATTGTCATTAAAAAAAACAAGAGTTGTCCACACGGTGGTCAAAAGTTACTAGCATACGTATATAAACTTGTGTTACAATAATTTTACTACATCGAGTTAAAAGAGTTTTTTTTTTCATAATCAGAATGGATACAATTTAATGAATATTAATACTGATACTGATCACTTCTACAGTGCTCTGCCGCTCTGAAGCCGACAGTTTGGTACAATCGACAACACAGCTGTGGATACAGACAGAGTGCCAGAAATATGTATACACACCTTTATGTCCAGGCAATAAAGTTCTGTTTACATATTTTTGGCACTTTGCCTGTGTTCACAGGTGTGTTGCTGATTGTACTTGAGCTACATATGTCGAGCGTCGGAAAGGAATTTAGTACGTTACAGATATAATTACGTGACCAAATGTTAAATGGGAAGTGGGATTTGAACCCACGTCCTCAGGTTTGACGGCTGGTGCTTAAACCACTCTGCCACTCCAGCAGGAGGGTTTAGGCATTAGCTTGCTTTGGTATATGACATCTAATATTGAAATTTATATACATAGTAGTGTACTTAAAAAAATACAACAAAAAAAAACAATTTGAGTTGTTCCACAAAAATACACATATTATTATTATATTATGCCCCCTAATGCTTACCTAGAGCCGTGCCTAGTGAAACCACAGTTTACATAAATCCGGTAGAGACCACCAACTTTTACAACGTTGTTCGGCATTTAACACTAGGACCCCAAACTTGTTGGGAGAAAGGGCATGTATTTAGATGCAGGTTTCCATCACAATCATATTTCATTTATATCAAAATGATACCTTATGATTTATGATACATTTTGATTATTGATATGTAAATTGTAAGTATAAATTATGGTCTGTTTGAAAGTTTCAAAATAGATCTCAGACGAGAGTAAAGCAAAATTGGTTGACCTGTGAAGTGATGTGTTATATACATATGTAAATTGGTAACTTTTTTATTCATAATGTAGATAAGTATGTAAATACCTATGTACAAACTTTTCAGAAATCGATCACCGTGGCATTGTAATTCTCACCGCATACATAGGATTGTAGATATCTTCGAGCTTCGTGTTCTTATTTTCGATTTACTCTATTTACAAAGCGTTGCGAAAACACTATCAGCGCACTAGCAAACTCGAGAACGGCTAGACAAATACTAATCGCTAAACATTAATTAATCCCTGTTGCTAGTTTCTTTAAACTAGATAAACTGATACTAACCCACACCTCCACAGAGACTCCCCGAAGGGTCAAAACAACTTCTTCACTAACAAGAATTCCTATTTCGTCTAACTTTATATCAAAATTCCTTTTGTGGCAAAGTTAAAGTGGGCGGCATTGTGTCACTGTCTCAAAACTGAGTTACTACAATGAAAGGAACTTCAGTCCTTTTCAGTAGCACGTTCGAAAATTGCACATTTGGTGGCGACGGCGTGGGTCGGCGGATCGAGCACTCGTCGCATCAGTCATTGTCAACAAAGTTTATCGCCTGACTCAGACCCGAACGGAATCGGCCAAATGTGTTTGTTGTGGTCTCAGAACGAACTAGCAACCCACGCTTCACGTCGACTTTGAGAAATAGAAATGCGATTTCCAACTTATGCACTTCCTTCCAAGCAGTCGCTACAACGTACATTTCTGAATGGTAACAGAATTCGGTTTTCTTGTGGCTTTACAAGTAGGTACATGTACTAACTAGAACATTTGAATCATTATTTAATAGAGCTAGCGTAATTGTAGAGAGGTGTAGTCAAAGACATGATTACCTGACCAACCAAATAATTAATTGCTTTCCCTTGTTTGCTATATATTGAAAAGACTAATACAAAATAGAGCAGTATATATGAGAAAAGCTATGATAATATACATAACTTGTTAAAAATCTCTTAAAGTAAGACAGAGGTTTGTTATTATATCAATGGAGTCTTCAAAAATATTAAACATTGGTGTTCGTTATAACCAATAAGCTTTGTAGCAAGGAATATATTTTGCCAATAACCTTGCCCATGTCAACCTCGAGCGGGTCCATCATCTTTCGAGCCTCCTTGATAACGTCAACCCCAATCTGTCTCTACCTATATATTGTGTACGGTACCTATAATATATTACCCGGTTTTAGTCAATATGGTCCAAGTTATAAATTTACTTGTCAATCATATTCAGAGAGTTTCCCAAATCATAGTGTTCAAATCATACATACTATAATTTGAGTTTTTCTATTTACTTGTTTTGTACTAAACACCATAAACTGTTAAATTAGATTGTTCGTGATTAGGGATTTTTAAAACAGTGCCAATATCATTTATATTCAGTAAAAAAATCTTGACAGGCTTTACTGTACCACTTTATTCGTAAAGACTTGACAATGCTTCTTTTAAATTTTGTTTCTTCCTTATACATAGAGTATTGTCAAAAAAGTATGAACCTAACCAGTTAGCCTCAGTGCTCAGTGGTCTAACCCGAGATTGTGTAAGCTCAGTAAAAAAAATCAACTAAGACTCCTCTAAATAAATTGAACTAGTTTTAGCAATAGGGCCGGTCTGAGTGAATGGTAGTTATAAAGCTTCTCGCAGTAAATATTCCGAGTGCCCAAAACTTTTTGGGACCGCCATAGTCAGGGTTTTAGCTTTTATTACTGTGCTACGAAGCACACTGCTAAGCGTAATTGGAAATAACGTAGTCGGGTTATGTCATTCAGGATAAAGGAACTTTTAAAGATTAAAGACCTGATGAATAGGTACTTCTATATTTTAGTTGTTGTTTATGTAAAGTGGGTGCCGTACGCAATTTAACACGAAGCAGAATTGCATCGGTGTCGACACTGGGGTTAAGTACTTTAGATACATTTCAGTATTTTGAGTAGAAGTCCGGCTGATCATTTACTTTGTACTATTACCTATAATATAAGTACAAAATTGTAGTTACAATTTTATCCAAATAACACGTGAGTAGATCAAGAAAGAAATACAAAATGCAATTAAAGAGACAACTCCAGTAACAAAACCAAACACTTTAGCCCCATCCTCAAATTAATGCGGGGTTACTAAGAGATTAAACGGAAGATAGTAATCTGCTTCTAAACGCGGCCACGAATCCGTGTCGTGCTCTAATCCCAGAGATGGAGCGCTTGGCTGCCAGCCTCCTGTGCACCTAGGGGACTTTATTGATGGCGAATGACACTACAAGCCAGTCTTAACCAGAATTAGTGGAGAAACCGGGTGAAATTAGTTAAACGTTAGGTACATGTATAGTTTATTCTACTTGCGTACGAAACACCAAGAGTAAAGAAAAATCTGGCGATGCTTCAAAGAATATTTTTAAACAATTCTCCCATTTGTCTTTAGCAAAACAATCGAATCCGAATTTAAGTGCGAAATCGCAGAACGCAAATCCCCTATCAATTGATGGATGCGATAGGATCCATCCATATCCCTTAACACGAGTATGAAATTGCCGTGGATCGGACAAAACCCGTAAAATTGCTCGCAGTAGAACGTGTACATTAATCAAATTCATTCCCGTAATCGAAGCCGGTTCAGCATTCGGATTTCCAATTCTTCCATAATTGCATTAGCAGCGACAAAGTAAGATTTATTGAAAAGATATCATCGGAAGGTTCATTACGCCATATGACGTACATTTTTGCAAGCCTTCGTTTTTCCTCGCCCTAATAAAGGGGGACGCGCACCGCATTCAAACGACATTATTTGTCCCACTCCCTTTCATAACAAAATAGATTACGTGGAGGCCACTTACAAAGTTGTTAGCACCAGACCAGCTACATCTTCAAATTTATCATGTTTTATTATTAACACGCTATTTGGACGCTATAAAATTGAGTAGGTAAGTCTTAAAGTAGGTAACTTTATTCGCTTTCATTTTGTAACAAAGCTGTTGATTGTGAACAATCATTATTAAACTTTCTAGATTACTTACGAAGTAAACAGTAAATTATAATGTCACAGTAGGTAATTAGTGAAATCAACTTAATTCCACTGGAAACCTCAATTAGCAAGGAGGCGGGTATGTGGTAATTTCTTCAAACGCGAATCAGGCGTTGCGTGCGAACCATTTAGGTTAACGTCCAATGGAAACGTTTGATGGGACTTACTCTTCAATTTAATGGTCATAACGTAATAATTATTTACACGTGATATTGTAATTGGTAGATGAGTACTTTTATTTGTAGCATTATGAACAAGAATAAGCGTTCAATATTTACTCATTTCAAATAGAGACCGGATAAAATAATATGCCTTTTGTATAATTTTTAAGTACTGTTTATTTCAGTGATTCGGAAATTGGGATCGCATTTACGTGGCAAACAACAGGTAAAACATCAATGTGAATATTAATGAAATGGTTAATGTCCTTTGAGTATAGGCAACAAAACCACAGATGGGCCAAACGCTTGACAATTGACATTTTAAATAGTAATCAAATACTGATGTACCGTTTAGGGCTTGTCCATTAATCACGTCATACTGTATCATCATCATCATCAGCCTATGATATTCCACTGCTGGACGTAGGCCTCTCCTATTAACTATGCGTATAAACGCATTAGGAGGCAAATGCCCAAAATCGCCACGCTGAGCAAGCGGATCGGCGATCGCAGCAAGGTATCCACCATGATGACGCTGCTGCCCATCATCAATCTTTTATCAAATGGTGGTCAGTGACACTTCAATCCCTCAGTCGACTCCTACGAAGAAGGAGAAGTCGAGGTGGTGACAAATGTATTCTTACTGACGTCACCACACGGCCACCATACTGTATAGGTCCAAGAGAAAATCACCAATTATGACCATAGGGGAGGGAGGTCATCGAACAAATCACGGGTAATTTTTTGTCACTCTTTATTGAACAGCATTATAAGCTAGTTAAAAAAATCATCTATACTTTTCTTTAAGATCACTTTTTAAATATAACCAGATGTCAAACCCGGAAGAAGTGTTATTTTAAAAACCTTGGCAATAAATTAGACGTCATATTTTATTGGCTCGTGTCCTGAAAATATCACCATGGGGGAGGGAGGGGTCCAAAATAGGCCAAAATCGTATGACGTGATTAATGGACAAGCCCTTAAATGTAGAGTTATTAATTTACAATTACGATGTATATTAATTTTCAACCGCAGTGTAGAATAAACCAAGAATCGTGGCATTCTAAATTGACTAAGCTATAGATATCGGAAGTATC
Organism: Thaumatotibia leucotreta; assembly: GCA_025490895.1. NCBI lineage: Eukaryota > Metazoa > Arthropoda > Insecta > Lepidoptera > Tortricidae > Thaumatotibia > Thaumatotibia leucotreta. The sequence continues at coordinate 13,357 of JALPQI010025717.1, forward strand.
TATGTAGTTTACATTTCCCATTTAATCTAGCCTCGGCTTGTACATACTCGTAGATTAGAACCACTTACCCAGTAAACTGATATGGAAGTCCATGTAAATTTCGGCGCAGAACGTTTTTGTGCAAGCAAACTTGATTACTGACACTGTATACGCAACATCGCAAGCGCACCAAACTCAATTACGCCGTAATAGCCGGGTAAGTTAATACCTCCGCAGCATGCAAATGGCATTAAATATCGGTGGGAACACCAATTAAAGTCGTAAACTTTAAATTATATTCATGGGCTCGTAATGGGGGTTGTAGATTGTAACGCTGCAAAACTTTCCGAGCTAACTCTGTGTCTAATTGTGCTTCAAACTATGTAGTAGGTAAACTTCTTTAACGTACGTCGAGTCGAGCTTGAGTTAGGTCTGCATAAAAACAAAGATCAACTTTCACGTCAAATTTCATGTTTTGCTTTGCTGATTTTGAGTTTGAGGTTTAGTTTTTATTTATTTTTGTATTGCACGGATTGCACGGGTATATAAGTGCAACACACCGGGTTATGTTGTGTCCTCAGTGCATCAATGTTATTCGATGCTACCGTCTGTTGTTCCCTAGAGCAACTGGTAATTTATATTATGCAATATTTGATAGATTTTAGCGATATGTAGATACTTAGAAAAAAAACATAACTGGACATTGACATAAATCAGCATTATATTTACTGTACAGCATAAAATGCTTGGAGCTAATTTGTTTTCTTTCACTTTTTTCTGTAACTAGGGATCATTTACGCAGACATAGCTGATAGTATATCTAATATATCTATAGAAAGTTAATGTTAATTTTATAATATTTCCCTAAATTCGCGTAAGCAAGGAACTTATAATAAATATCCTTTATGTAGATAAATAGTGTACCTATATTCCACAAAGATTATAATCATATTATTGACTTAGCTACTTATTTTAGTTTAATATAACCATAACAATTAGCCGTGTGGTGACGGCAGTAAGAATACATTTGTCACCACCCCAACTCCTCCTGCGGGTGTCGTAAGAGTCGACTAAGGGATTGAAGTTTCACTGACCGTTATTTGATAAAATATTGATGATGGGCAGCAGCGTTCATCATAGTGAACACATTACTGCGATCGCCAATCCGCTTGCCCAGCGTGGCGATTATGGGCATTTACCTACTAATGCGTCTATACGCATAGTTAATAGGAGAGGCCTACGTCCAGCAGTGGACTATCAAAGGCTAATGATGTGATGTGATAACCATAACAATTATCTCATTTAGTGATAATTAAGTGCTACTACTACTCACACGTTTACATATAGGTTAGGTACTGCGATAAAAAACCCTTACAACATAAAATTAAACAATGCTTTCATGATTCTTTTCAGTTTCTAACGTTTATTACAAATATAATGAAGCGAAGCTGACAAAATTAATAAGCAAGCCTGCTTGTACTTCTTTATTTTCAAAACATTAAAATATGTTAAACTCCGTCTTAAGTTCGTAATTTCAGCTGTTCACGTGAACAAAGCTCAGAATTTCTTTTGAAAACTTTTGCAACACATTCCGATTTCGAACTTTGCAAAGTGCTTACAATTCAGAATTTAGTCGAGAACATCTAGAACAACTTTTTTAGCATAGCCCAATTATTTTTGACATGATGAGTCAATAAGTAAACTGGGCTCTGATGCCCACAACATATCGATCGCCTGGCCAGACAACGCTTATCATACCTACACACTGGAAGAAAACTCGAAGACCCCAGAAAAGACGAGGGCTGTTGACAGGGATTTAGGTTAGGCTCAACGAAGAATGTTACTCTTATATTCGGTGCTCATTCTGAACTAGTTTTT
>JALPQI010025718.1:0-15972 GCA_025490895.1 Thaumatotibia leucotreta
ATGATATGATGATGATGATGATGCAGTCTTGGAATACGGGTTCGATTTACACATCCGACAAACCCGTGAGTATCGCATGTTATTTACTCCCTACGCCCTTTTATTAGCTGTAGAGAAATACCTTTTCAAAGGTCAACATGTTTCACTGGGCTCTTTTATTTGTTACAATGTTAGCTGAATTAGTGTTATGTGTACGCTGATCTTTTGGTGCCAATGGTTTATTTTAGGAAGAAATATTTGGCTTTTCTACGTGCGCCGTATTCGGTAGAAGCCTTTGGTTTCTTTTGGCATCCATAGGAGTTTTTCCCGTGAAAAGGATGGGAAGTTTTGGAGAGATCTAATAAGATTGTAATGATACTTTAATATTTTTGTGAGATGTACTGATCTTAGTTGAATTAGTGGAGTCATGTGGGGTAAACTTTCACAGTGGGGTACGCAATTCCATACATTTCAATTTATCAAATGCGTACGTTTACCTTACATAATACTACGACATTCCTCATTCGCAAATTGTAATAAAAATACTCGTATACATAACCATTTTGGAGATATTATTAACTTTGTATATAATTGTTATGAGATTTTCACGTGAAATTAGAAACCGTTTCCTTTTTGCTTTATTGCGGATAAATAGGCAACATGCTTCGAACAATATGTGACTTGATTAATTTCTCCAAACGTTAAATACTAGGTAGTACATTTTTTGTGATTTGCCTTTTGCGTGTTCTATAACTTAATGTTCTGATAGCACGACTGGGTTAACTAGGAATTGTTTATAACTTGAAAATGACTTCCGTCTAGTTTCATAATGAAATTTTTGTTAAGTAACCTAGATTATTTGAATGGGTAGAGCTTATACTACTTTGGAGGAGTACGTTTTTTCTTTACAGTACGAATTTTATAAATTTTTATCTAGTTCTTTCAGTTATCATTTTGGTTTTAGAATCAGCGGTTATACGTTTAATCATAACATTGACAAGAAATCCTGATCTTGGTACAAGTTCGATTTTTGTATGTCTCAGAATAGTTATTTATTTATTTTATTCTGATAGTTTTAAAATGTAAGACTATCACTCGCTAGGTATGTGGCTTAGAACATTTATGTTTATTTAATGTCTCTTTAGTAATTTGGCATTTCATTCATTGTTTTGAAGTTTTTTACAGAAGTCATCAATCCGTGTACTAGCATTCCTGATAGTCTTACCCTCTTATTCATAAAGATCTCTTAACTTAACAAGCCGCTAAGTATATTTTGTCATCAACAATACTTAGCGGCTTGCTAAGTTAGGAGACCTTTTTGAATTAGGGGGTAAGACTATCAGGACTGCTAGTACATATTACATATAATAATATAGTTTATGAATAACAGGGTATGTGTAAGAGAGTTATGCCCTTACACAAAAAAAATCCGGAGAATAGAAAAAATCTCCGTGTTCGCTCCTTTGGTCATTGAAAATATTCTTCTTTTCCTTAGTTCCAGTTTTAATAAGACTGTAAAGCCGGACATATAAACAAGTAATACCATTACTTTACTAGGCTCTCAGCTTACATTGCCCCAGCAGTGCTAAGAAACATAATTGCCACATAACTTCCCAGAGCCCAGTTAATGTTGTGGGTCCATTATTTTTATTAGCAAGGGGACATCTGAAGGGAGATAAAAAATGAGCTGAGTGCGAAGGGATGAGCTTGTCAAATTTGGATAAGGGTGTACTGCAGGAAAATTACTTGGCAATGACTATGAATATTATTAAGAATTCGATAGGTATCTTTTTAAACTTAAGGTCGGTTTTATCTTTAGTTAGATCGTCTAGTAAACAATTTTTTTACCTGAAAGTACACGCTTTCTGTCATGAACTGTTATTTCCTTTATTTAAAATAAATCATGCATGAAAAAACTTTATTTTTGACTAAAACATTCATGACATGAAACACCAAGATACCTGTATAATTTTGGCATATCTTTGAGTGTTTCAACCGCCGTGGCTTCGGTAACAACATTATTACTTGATTTATTATGGGTATCTCATACAAATTTTGGATATATTAGTATTTGTCAACTACGTCTACCAAGATATCCAAAAAAGCATGCATCTCTCACGGAATTCGTGTGATAAGGCTGCCACCGAAGTTGCAGCTGTTGAATCGCTCGGAGAAATACTCATTCAAATGAATTTCATATATTTGTGTATGTAGGCAAGCATGGTTGATTTAGTATTTTTTATATTAAATTTATCAACCAATAGTATAGTTTGGGAAATATTATTTGACAGACTCTTATCTTACTTACGATCTTTTGTTTTGGGTCATTAACAATAGAAAAGTGCTCGACTGCTGATTGTTTTGTAAGTATTAATGCAAAACATAAGGCCAAAAGTGAGATAACAGTCGGTCAAATAATATTTCCCGAACTATACCTCTGGTTTGGAAGAAATCTCAGAATTCTTTCCATCGTAATATGTTGGAGGTTTAATATTTGTCACCTCTTTGTAATCCTGGCCGATAGCGCAATCTAAGTAACTGACATAATATCCGCTTTACAATTCTGTATTCCTTGTTTTTTTTATGCTAATATATCTCTGATAAATTTATTTTTGCAAATATAATGTTTTAAATTAATATCATAATTATAATCTGAAGCACAAAAATTTAGCACCATTTAGTAAACATTAGGTACATCAAAATTTCAAATTCGCAGCCATATTCTTCAAGTATATTTTGGCAAAGTGCTTCGGTTGGAAACAGCGAAACATACTTTTCTAAAAATATCCCAGCTATTTCTGTAACAGAATTCAAGTTAAAACATTAACACATCCTACTCATACTCCAACAACTTTATCATGCAAATGTTACAAGGAAATACGGAGTGTCAGGTACTTGTACCAGTACTCCACTAACAGCGTTGCTCTAACTTAAAATTCAATATTCAACACGACGTTTCAGTGTAAACATTGCGTGACAGCGTTTCGGGGATGGTCTAAGTTGAGAACTTTTAGATTACGAGGAATAGTCTAATTTCTTACACAAATTGACCTAGTATTATCAAACCGCGATTAGAACGGGATTCGAAAGTACTGTTGACACAACAGTATATAAGTCAATCTTGGATATATTCATAGTTATATTCATATGTTTATAGTTTAAGTGCAAAGAATTACAGACAATAGATTAATTAATCACTCACTACTTCTATAAACAACTCTTTTCTCGGTAAATTTTGTGTCATTTGTTATGTCAACAGTACGCTCGAATCGCTTTCTGATTCCGGTTTGATAATACCTACAATGGTGAGCTTAAAGAGGCTTCTGTGGTCAGGGCTATTCGTAGATACTAAGCGACGACATAATAAAATAGATGGGCATGTGGCAAACCTGTTTCATAATGCGGTCTTCATTGTTTGTTTTTCTTTATACTTTTTTTTATTTGACCACGAATAAATGTTTTGAGTTTTTTTAAACCATTATTATGAAGCTGTCACCATACATTTTAACTCCAAAATTTGTCCCGTTATATTAGATATTGGCATCAAAGAGGTTAAATGTACTGCACAATATACAAATTTACTCTTATTTATTTATCGTATGGCATTATGTATGTTACTGCAAGATAAAAATAAGATTAAATTATCGTTTTATAGATAAATTATAATAAAAATATATCATAAACAATTAAAATATAAACTAACTTAAAAACAAAAAGAGTAAAAATAATATAGGTACTAAAAATATAAACCGCCCATCGTCGTTTTCGGAGCAAAAGTGCCCATAACACTCGCAGCGTTTCCGCGTTGAATAGCCATGGACAGCCTTTGGCAGAGATTAAATTAAAATTTTAAACTAGAGTTCTTAAGAGAAGCCACGGCTTTCCCAAGATCATGAGCTCTTCTAAGTTGCCACTGAATTTGGTGTCGGGGAATTCTATTATCATGTGACGGATTATTTGTTCTCAATGGATTGTTGTTGTTGTTGTTTGTTGTTGTTGTATTCTGGCCATTTTTTCCGCAACTCCACATCAAACGTGCATATTTTGCGTGGTCCCAACACTGGCCCAGTACTTGTTGGGCTCACGACCGCTCTATGGGTACATAACTACCTAATCTTCTCAGAGATCATTCAATTTGGGCTTCCAAGAATTATTAACTTTCGAAAAGTTGCTTTTGACTTGAACCACTTCAATTCCGGCCTGTTTTGTGACGTCATCGATCATCTTCAGCCCGTTTTTGCGTCGCGTGAAGTGTATAAAATTACTTACAGCAAATACGTAGCTATATAAAAGCTGCGTAAGGGGAATAATTTGTTGTGCTGGTTGTAAAGTAGTTTTGGCGACACTTATTATTCGTGTTTTTATCGTGTAACATTATAGTAAATGGGTATACAAGGTAGATTTTCCATTTTTGGGTTTTGGGTCAGTGAGGGCAGTTATCAGATCGTATGGTTCTATAATTACAATGATATTGAAGACCTTTCCTCGATTTACAATTTATCGAAGATTGGCGATTATAAAACTTTATTCAACAATCACTTCTTCACTTCATCAGCCTATCTCGGTCCACTGCTGGACGTAGGCCTCTCCTATTAACTATACTATGCGTATAGACGCATTAGGAGGTAAATGCCCATAATCGGCACGCTGGGCAAACGGATTGGCGATCGCAGTAATGTGTCCACTATGTTGACGCTGCTGCCCATCATCAATCTTGTATCAAAGTATGGTCAGTGACACTTTAATCCCTTAGTCGACTCTTACGACACCCGCGGGAAGAGATGGGGTGGTGACAAATGTATTCTTACTGCCGTCACCACACGGTCGACACACGGTTATTCAACAATGTTTTCCTTTTAATTGTAATTTAGCTAAGACCCAATGGGAAACTAAATGATGAAAATGGCAAAATAAAAAGAAACGCTACTAAAATGATGAAGAAAATGACAGTAAAATATGTAGAAATTGATATACCTAACTATAAACAACAGTATTCGAGTAAAGAAGCAAAGATCCGTTCTTTTTAATAACATCCATGTAAAAGTATGGTTTTATTACAAAAAAATATACGGCAGTAGCAAATTTATTTTGTGGACAAGTCTTAGATAGAAGAGAAGATAAATACACATTCCTCTTCATAGTTAAAAACATATTCACATCTCATTAAACCGACCGCAGTTTACATATAACCATCCGTATAAAATATTAGCGTACACCCGCAACATATAAATTCAGAAAAAAAAGAAACAAGGGAATACGGAACCCTAGTTTATCCTCGTCGGGCGGGACCCACGGACTCATAAATTAATGCCCAGGGATCTATTGCATTCCCTTGCAGAGTATGGAAAAATGCTCAAATCGACTACTTTCAGGAGACATTTCTGGTATAGATTTTATCATATCAGTGCTGATAATTACCAAAAGTATAAATTTGTATGTAGGTATGTAAAGTGGTATTATGGAAGAAGATCTGCAGGGAGACTACCGAAAAGATGGTCTGATGAGATCTGCCAATCGGCAACAAAGCAGTTAATGCGACTAGCACAGGACCTAAGAAGTGGCGTGATAAAGACAGGAGATAGTAAATTATCATAATATATCTAAAGAGGAAAAAAGAGGGAAGAAATATAGATTACTACAATCAAATAATGTAGACCTTAGGTCACCGTACACTGGATAGCTCAGATACTCTTTTCCCTCTACTCTGGCAGAATAGGAACCATCCTGGGCATTTCCCGCCCACTGTACGGACCGAGAATTTTTCACTAAAGCACGACCACGTGAGCTTTTTGAAGCTTAAATTTTATACCAGGATATTGCCCCGTTCATAATAAATGTTGGGCCTCAGTAAGTAGTTGGATGCGAGGTGATATGAAATGGGTTTGTAATTTGATATGAAACTTGCAGTGTTGACTTGTTTTCAATTTTTTTTCAGGTGTGTAGAAAAACATAAGATAATGTTTTGACAATTATTGAATCCTATTAGCAACCTGGCTCTTTAATATAAAAATAAATATCTATAAATAATAAAATAAATATCTATAAATAATAAATATCTTAAGACGTATTTAAATTAATCTATCGATATTAGTACGCTTTATTTAATAGTTAAAAGTTTGTTTTTTACAGTTAAAACTTAAATCTTGATGTCCTATAAGAAACTAAATTTGCAGTCGAGAACAAGTTTACAAACTTTTTTGGTCGTTCTTTTTAATAAGCACGATAGCAGTTAAAAAATATTAAACTTATTTATTATTATATAATCAGAATGTTGTTTAAGTAGATGACCAAAAAAAGATCCGAAAGTAAGTAACAATTAGCTTACATAAATTCCAAGTCTCAAAGAGCAATTTTCATGGTTACTTTGACCAAATAAAGATACATGTTGCAAATTTTCTATTTCAAATTATTTTGGACCAATAACAGAACCCTTAGCACCTCCTAAACTTTTATAACTTAAAATTTTATTAATCTCATGTGAAAATGTAATTTCTTATTAAAAATAAATATTTACGTAATAGTAAAAGTATTAACGTTTAAATTCCCTCTACATTATCAAGAACATTCTCAATCAATCAGAAAGTCAAAGTCAAAATCGAGAAAAGTTCCGAATTCGAGCAAATAAATTTGGAGTTGACAGCAGCAAGTACGGAGTGGAGCGTGATGAACGAGGTATTAATGTACAGTCGGTACAGGTTTCAAGGATGGGTTGTGATTTATGGTAAGAGTATTGTGTAGAGCGCTCGGAGACTGAAAACCTTATTATATAAATTCGGATGAACTTACGTCTTTATTTTCTAGGTCAGCCTTAGAAAATGGGTCTTCTAAAGATTACTAAGTAGATAAGTTTAACAATAAATAATCAATTAAAAAAAAGACAAGACTTAATAATATTTTGATGGACCGCATTTTCGTAGACAGTATTATTTTGGAACAAACATTTTTCTTGATTAAATCTACTTTATGTTAACCTTCGAGAAAGAGGTCAATCGTCGAATCCGACTCGGTTGGGCAGCGTTCGGGAAGCTACGACACATATTTTCGTCCAATATTCCGCAGTGTTTGAAGACGAAAGTCTTTATCAGTGTGTGTTGCCAGTGATGACATACGGTACTGAAACGTGGCCGCTTAAAATGGGTCTCATAAAAAGGCTCAAAGTCACCCAAAGGGCAATGGAGAGGGCTATGCTAGGAGTCTCTCTGCGTGATCGGATTAAAAATGAGACCATCCGCAGCAGAACCAAAGTAACCGAAATAGCTCTCCGAATCGCTAAACTGAAGTGGCAGTGGGCGGGGCACATTGCGCGTAGAACCGATGGCCGTTGGGGCGGGAAGGTTCTTGAGTGGCGGCCACGTACCGGAAGGCGTAGCGTGGGTAGGCCCCCCACAAGGTGGACCGATGACCTGGTGAAGGTCGCAGGAGTCCGCTGGATGCGGGTGGCGCAGGACCGGTCATTGTGGCAATCTTTGGGGGAGGCCTATGTTCAGCAGTGGACGTCTTTCGGCTGATATGATGATGATGATGATGATAATGATGATGATGATGATGATGATGTTAACCTTCGGCATACGAAGTGGGGTATATCAGACCCCAAATGTATGGAAACGTCATATAGACATTTTTCAGATCCTACGCGGAGGGTTAATTACAAGAGGAAATACCGCCAGCATTTTCGGTAGTCTCGGTACAATGCCAGACTAGGGTTAATTTTAGATGTAAGAAACTTAAGTTAGCTTTCATTTATGTTCATACATTCTACAGATTTGCAAATAATAAAAATTATTACAAGATAAAATCAATTCAATTAAGTAGTCTCGATATTTGTGTAAATTAGCTTCAGTAATAATATCATAATCTCTCGTGTAATTTCATAATTATAAAAATATTAAACCGGTTACTATTTTATCTTGTAGGTAACATGTTATTTTCAATATTTCACAACCATAAAACTAAAAAAAAATTGAGCTCAAAAGAAATTATGGGTTACCTAATAAAAAACCCAATTCACAAAAGGCATCCAAACAATAGCAACGATAAAATATTAATAACAAACGATCATGTTCATGTCAAATAAATGTTGTACAGGGTTGCGCCGATCAGACTAACTTTTATTAATGGTGGCCCAATGACAGCACCCTTAGGAACGCCTGGCCGCGGTAACCTAACCTATTTACAAAAAACGACGTATGTCAATAAATAAACAATGCACTTAAGCCTTTTTGTAACTAGCTCGTAGTAACGCTTTTTCGGACGAGAAATGCCAATAGAACGCCTTGTACATCAGTTTAGACGTGATTTTGTCTTGTTAGTTGCAAAATCGTTACTAAAATTAATTATCCAAATTAACTGTTTATGTACAGTATTTTCTATTGGCTAAGAATTTATAGTAGAATAAACAGAATAAGATACTTCAATAGTGCAGTCTACACTCAATTATTTTTCTGTTTTAGTTACCTACTTAAGTATGCAAGACTTTTTTCTCTTCAATCCACAGGCTATTACGTCCCGGATTTTTGATAGGCTTGCGCGAGTATAGATCTAACGTAAACACCCTTTGGAGAAATTGTCTGCGTTATACGCCTGATGCAACCCAGTCACAGGCACAACAATAGATATCCGTGAACTGGTCGCATCTTACAATTTCCTTACTATCGAATCTATAGGTGCATTCGTTACACATCAATGCAATCCGTTCGTTACACAAAACGCGATTTGACGAAATTCGTTAATTTCGTAGAGTGAGGGATAGAATAGCGAATACTCGTTTGGTCTGAATGCACCTTATGACGAGCATTACAAATTTCTTGAAACTGTGATATCTTATAATTTCGGCTTTCAATCTTACTTGTTAGCAGAAGGAAGAATTCAAAGAAGCGCCAAACTTTACGAAATCCTTAGTATTTGGAATACCTTGTTTTAAATTAAACCCCCTAATGCCATCTCCAATTTAACGAGTTCTGGGATCCGCTTACCGGGGATTATTACTTTATTATTGTGCCTCCCTCTCTTGTAATGAATTCCCACTTACCATAGATACGTGGGATTCGTTAAGTCCTTGGTTGTAATGATAATTTAAATCGGAGATGATAATACCGAAGAGTATTATGAACATACTCTTTGTAAATCCGATTTTAATGGATATGTGAAGTCTGAATTGATTGCGACGAGCTGTGATAGGACTACTAGACTTTTGGTGTTAGTATGACTGCATACAAATTCTCTCTCTGTTTTAAATCTAACAACTAGAAAAATACATAAAAAGTTTTTTTTTACAAACTAATAAGCATTCCGTGTACTAAGCGTGGTGCTAAAATTATTGTAGTATTGTAGCACAGTGCTACATACAATCAGGTATAATATAGTGTAGGCTATTGGTAATCAAAGTATTATATATAAAAAAACGACTTTTGCAGTGCCAGCAATGTCTATATTTCACTCATGAATAATCAACCTAATTAAAAACATAAGGTCCAACTTAGAGTATTAGTACTAGTACGTGTATTAGTAGAGTAGTAGTACTAGAAGTACTAATTAGTTAATAAGCGCAGGTAGGGATTTTGTACACAAGTAGGGATAAACAAATTATCGAGAGCTTGGAATTGCATTTTTAGTGGGGTTACTAAGAGTAATACTCTAAAGTCTTTATGTTTTTAATTAGGTTGATTATTCATGAGTGATTTTGTAGATACAAGAATACCTTTGATTACATTTATAATGATATATTCTTCATAATAATACGTAATTTCATCCTGTCGGTAATTATTTTTATTTGGCCATATTTCTTACTAAATTATTATGAATTTACCTGAACGTGTAATCATTTTCTCCGAAAATACTCACTTTAGCTCTTAGCCGAATCGTACTTACGAAGACTGTATTTAATTTCAAACATACCTGAAAACAATAAAAACACACATCAAAATTATAAACTAACAACGCTTAGTATTTCCATATTGTGTTTATGCTTATTAAATAAAACGTGGCTGCATGTGTCTGGATAATTGTTTGAATACCAGTTTTGTTTATACCATTTTCATTATTCATCTTTTCTAAACAGAATTCCTTGAAAAACGAGTTCAAACCACAAACGCGTTTATAAAACAGCGTTCAACTTTTATAATCATATTTAGTCTAGCAAGCTACTGTTATTAACCAGACATTGTCTTTGTTTATTAACTTCTGGAATTATTCTATTCACTTTCTAATTAAATGTATAGGTATTATGTTAGACTGCAAAAAAACACAGTTAAGGCCTTACTCAAAACGAAAATCACGACTCCGTCAATTGTTTTATCAAAATAAATCATAATAATTAAGTTAAGTATTTAATTGAATTTAAAGTTTGTTGAACAGAGCAAAACAGTTTTTCAAAAAAGGCATCATATATTATTTTAAAAATAAAGGCGAGTATTGTTGATAGCTCATAAAAAAATTTAATTTGTCGCCTATTCTTTACTTTTCCATTAGCGATAATACCGCCTGTTGTTTACTTCTATTTGTAATCATAATTATTTTACATTGTATTCTGCATTTATCGATATACATATGTATAATCGGTAGTCGATAAACGAGAAGTTCCTATGACAGCTCAAAAATACTACCAGAATTCCGATGTCTGATTATAAAATACGATTTGGAGTTGGGAAATAGGATTGAAACTAAATTTTCAAACGTTAGATAATTTCAAAATAGTTAATCTACAATCATCAGGCGCCATTTGCAATTAGCTACGAATAATCGGTTTAGGAATACTGAACATGATATTACAAAATACTGGCATTATAATTTACATCATCACTTCAGCTTGAAACGGGTTTACCAAGCGAATTTGTAGTTTCGTGTTTCCAATATTAATATTGTACATTGCACAATTCCGGTTGCAAATCTACGTTGCTGGTACACCTACATATGTAATAAATAATTATTTCACAATAGGTACATTAATAATCAATATTTCCATTATTGAAAAATCTAGCATTTCAATACCTATAACTGCCTGTGTTTTAGAACATTTGTTCTGAACTGTTATTGGATTTATTTTATTAGGCATAATCCGGTTGTAAATTTTTGTATGAAAGAGTATTTTTTTGCGATTTCGGGGTTGGTCCCATGCTTAGCCAAGTTGCTTACAGATATATTATGTTTACAGTGAGTACGAGGTTATTAGTGATTCAGGAAACACCGTGTATAATTTTTTTGAGAATTGGTCAATATTCCAAATATTGGTTCAATATTTGGTTTAATATTATCTCTTTGCTTTGCCTTAAGGTTGACTGGTACAGAATGCCTCATGGCATTAAGTTCGCCTTTTGTACGTTAAGTTTTACTTTTGTGCAATAAAGTTTAAATAAATAAATAATACCTAAAACATTTAAGACCTGCAATCTTCTGAATCGACTAGCACCCGTTTCAGTCCTAAATCTCTTCATGACTCGTACCTGAGATCGGATAAGAAGATAAAGATAAATCACCGGTGACGAAAATGTGGGTAGCCAATGGCAGCCATGTTTAGTGTCGTTACCCCGGAGGCCCTAAACCGTTGTATTAATAAGTAACGAGGCTGTGTAACCCGGTGGCGTAGGTTACTGGAGATGGCGAAGATAACACTCGATCATCGATTCCACGTACTCTTGATCAGGGAATATATTATAAGCGTCCCAGTTGCGGCTTTGGCATTATGTTTACATATTATGCATAGAACATAGTGTACGGACGCTTCGTCCTAATGATAGGAATTGATAAAATATTAATATAGAATTCTCTTCGGTAGTCGAAATGGATATTATATTGCGTTTATTAATTACAACCCGCAAGTTCGAAAACACGTTTCTTCTTAATTTTCACGAAGCAATTTAAACGGTTTATACGCAAATTATTTTGAAGACAGTCCATTAAAACTTTGATGGACCATTCACAACTATTATTAAATAGTGGGTTAGGTGAATATAGGAATTCATATACGTATACGTGAAGTATTGAAGAGCATGGAACAAAAATTTCGCCTCCTGCAAATTTGATCCCAGTCAAATTTTCAACACCGTTTTTGAAAGACAATCTTGTATTGCGTGCAGCTTCCATAATTTTGTTTGTTCATAGCTGTGGGTGTGGGCGCTTCCCTTCTAGCATCATCATCATTATCAGCCCGGGAGCGCCCACTGCTGAGCATAAGGCCTCATCGTGTACTCTATTCGTCCCGGTTTTGTGCCAATCTTAACCAGAAGCGACCCACAGATTTCGTAATATCCTTGGAATACTAGAATACAATAGAATAATAAAAAAGTTTGTACATTTGGATAACGTCTTCGATTTTAATAAAAATTGGTAGGCTGGTACAGTCAATGATGCTGACCAAGATCCACAACTATTTCCAAAATGTCCTTGGAAGTTTGTATGGAAGTTTTCTTTTTTTGTTACCAGATTCCTATAAATTTTGTTACCGACGCAGAAGGCTATCGGTAGCAAAATTTAAGTTTAGTTCGCTATTTCTTCATTAAAACATTATTTTCTTTCGTTTGACACATTTTTATTTTCAGTTCAAATCAATGAGTGACATTGTCAAATTTTAAAGGTAAAAATATTAGAAAATACTACAGCTAAGGAAGTTTATCAAAATAAAGTAGAGGTTTATCAAAATGGAGTCCGCAACACATTTTAGGTAATAGAAAAGGAATGTTTCATACAAATATTTTAGGAAATGTGGTGGATCTAGCTCAGAATCATTGACTCTAATAGCCTACCAATTTTTATCAAAATCTAAGACGTGATCCAAATATACAAATTTTTAAGAAATGCTCGTAAAGCACCGCTAGAACTTGCAACTTATTCCTACTCTCCGCAACCCTCAGAAGGGACCAGTTTATGGTTTACGTCGCGTTCGGCGTTATTTTTTATTTTAACCAATAGCTTACCCTCTAACTTAGTGGGGACGTTTTTGAGCATGATAGCTTTAGGAAGTAGGGTTCGCGTAGTAATAGTAAATTTGAGAGTCCCGTTTGTATAGCCTCTCAAGTTTGTGTTGAGAGATTTTTGGGTCGAGCGTAAGGATATTGGCCCTTTATTTGCAGTGTGGGATGGTAAGGAATTTCGATGTGGATTTACGCTAACTACCTATATAGTAAAAATTACATTGCATTAGTAGCTAATATTGGCAATGATCAAGTAATACTTACAAACATCTCAGACAAATCCTGGCATTAAGTTGAAAAAGAGTAAAATGCCAAAAGAATCCCAGTTAGGTGTCGAATCCTTCATAGATTCAGAACGGCAGAAAAGCAAATGCATATTTAATACGATCCTAGTAGGTACCTATACATTTATATTGGAATAACTTCGCCTAGCTTTCAATTGTAAACAGTATTGCCCGTGTAACAAAAAGCCCTTAATCATCTCTTTTCGAACAGACTCGACCACAGGAATATTATACAAATAAAAACATTTTATTCCAAAGATTAATTTGTTTGTATCTCTGTCCTTGTCAAGCAACAGGAGTTCATTAATCTCCAAAATCCATCAGGTTTTAATAACAAAGTAGGCGTAAACAATAACTTCCGTATTTCCGTAATCGGAAAACCAATTTCGCCAACGGTTTTCATCTTATCTCCCTTTGATGTTATTTAAAAAACACGTTATCGCTATAGCATTAGGGTTGACTTTAAATGGCAAGATAAAGATTTACGACATTAGAAGATTGATCCACTTATACAGCCAAAACATCTGCCAGTATTGGAGCGCTTGAAATCGTTCAGCTGTTTTATTGAATTCTAAAATCTGAGATGATAGCAGTTTTATATCGTGATTGTTACTGACAGCTCCGCTTTAGACTAGAAAAATCTGTTTGATTGAATTTTGCTAAAAATTCGCACAATTCGTAATGATTGTATACAAGAACAGGAGCAAATGAACCTATACAAAAAAATTAAACCACAACATAAAATCCTTATAACATTTTATATCCCTTGCAATAAATAAAACTAACTTTTTACACTGTGAAACTCGACCAGGCTTGCTACCACGAACACCGAAGATCCTAAATTTCAGGGATATATCCCCCGAAAATCCCGGAAATTGGCGGATTTCGTAGTTCGTGATAGAGCCGCAGATTTTTAACGATGTCAATAAAGAAACTCATTACTCAATATAACTCACAGATAAAGATACGTGACGGTTTCAATAGATATACAGGGTGTCCCATAAATAATGGATCCCTGACACCCGAGGTAGGTCGACCCAAGAGGTACCTAACCAACATAACATGACCTCAGTAAAAGTTGGACGGTTTTCGAGATTTTGCCAATTTTACGTTGTTTTCGAACTTGGCCTCTTTTTTTACACGTTAAGTGCTATAATTTGCTTAAATAGCTTTTGTGCTATACATTTCTTTCATCATAACTTTATCAGAAATAGTTAAATTTTATAAAATAACTGATATTTTAATAAAAAACTTTTGCTCTATTAATTTGGAAAAAATAATGAGCAATAACAATTATTTGGCTTTTAGTCGCATGCCATGAAAAAAAAAATACTGATGATGTCCTCCTTGACGTGTCCGTCAACGGCGATCCCTGGTTAACTAATTTCGTAAATGAGAGCGAAGATGGCTGGCGAATCCAAATTTAGTATTAAAAGTACGGTTGCACCGCGCACAGTACAACTGACCGAGAGAGTTAAAAGTGTAGTTGTAGGAGGGCTTAGGCCGGTTCTTTTTGTGAAGGCGTTTTACTGCAAGGTCTTGAACACGAAGTTTTTCATAATTTGCCACTGCCTTATTAACAGAGTTGCGCCATTGAGATTTCTGTAGCGCAAGCTCCTCCCATTTATCCTGGGGTATGCTACAGGCTGCCAAGAAAAAAAAATGCTCAAGGTTATTGCTCATTTTTTTTGCAAATTAATAGAGTTTCTTTCGCATTTAAATTTTTTAATAAAATATGACTTGTTTTATAAAATTTAACTATTTTTGATAAAGTTATGATGAATTTATAGCACAAAAGCTATTCAAGGAAATTATAGTACTTAACGTGTAAAAAAGAGGGCAAGTTTGAAAAAAAACGTAAAATTGGCAATATCTCGAAAACCGTCCAACTTTTACTGAGGTCATGTTATGTTGATTAGGTACCTCTTGGTTCGACCTTCCTCGGGTGTCAGGGTGATCCATTATTTATAGGACACCCTGTACATTGTCTGATTTCAATTTCATATTATTATCTCCAACTTGAAAATCACAAACTGTATTCGCAAACGCTTCTATTAAAATATCACATCCCCCTACATTATTAAGTAGAAATGAAACGAAAATAGGACAATCAGCTCGTACATTATTCACTGAGAATTATGATGCGGATAATCCGTCGTGGCATCTCAGTTTTGCAGCGTTAAAACGTGTTTATCAAATTTAAATCCAAACTAGGCTTGGCGCCGAGAAATTGTTGTTTTTGATTACAGTTCATCTACGAACCTATGTTATCTTGTTTTCATTTAATTTTACAGAAACGTCATGAATGTCATGATGTTAATTTTTATGTTTGATATAAGAAAAAGTTGATGAATTTATAGGTAAATATTAGATTTCATATACCAGAGACAATATACCGTAGGTGGGATTTCAACCCACGTCCTCAGCTTTCGTTGCTGTTGCCTAGACCTTGCCACTCCAACTTTTACTGGTGCTTTTACTAGCTTTTTTACTGGTGTCCGCTACACCAGTAAAATTTCTCAAATATGAACTTTATGAAATCAAATATGATAATTACTCATTGAGAAAAAAAGTACATGCAACACAAATTCCACTTGAGTCTTATGACAATGTTCCGAAGAGAATACTTCTACTGTTTTAAGTTACACTCTAAATGATCAGCCTCTTTTTTTAAATAAACCTCTAACAACTCAAGGGTTAACTGGAAGAGATCTCTTACAGGGATAAGTTCGCCTTTGGACTTTGCTTTTATTTTGTAACAATTGTGATTTATGTATTGCGTGTACAATAAAGCGTTTACTTAT
>JALPQI010025719.1:0-12096 GCA_025490895.1 Thaumatotibia leucotreta
GATTACGGTATCAATGAAGATGATAATTATACAGGATGAAAATAAAAACGCAATTATTAAACAAAAATATCTTGGGACTTCTTACACAAATCGGCAAAGAGCCTATTTCTCGAAAGCTCGTAACTTGTAATACAAGTGGAAGGTGGAAGACTATTAAAATATTATTAATATTTTGTCAGCCTCCGTAGCCTAGTTGGTAGTAACCCTGCCTACGTAGCTGGAGGTTCCGGGTTCGAATCCCGGCGAGGGCTTTATTTGTGTATTTATTTATCACAAATATTTGTTCCTTGGTCATGGCTATCTACTATGTATTTAAGTATCTATATATGTATCTATCTGTTATATATATCGTCGCCTAGTACCCACATCACAAGCCTTAATTGAGCTTACCATGAGACTAAGGTTGATTTGTGTAAGATGTCCCGAGATAGGTATGTATTTATTTATTATCAAACCGGGTTACTCACGTACTAATGCGTGAGTTTTATTTTGATTTTTTACGCGATTCAGACCCGTTTGTCTTTAAAATATGAGTGATAATCGTGAAAGTTTAAATAAAAATTACAGTTGTCACAAAAAACACGACAATTTCGACATAAGCCTAACCGCATGTCAAGATTTAATGAAAATTGTACTAAACCTTACGACAAACTGTCACGGGTTTCGGAAAATAAAAAGTAGTTTTCATCACACTTGCTGTCTAAGCGCGCCATTCCTTGCATGCATAGCGGGAGTAATAGAAATGTCACTATGTCATTTTATAATATTTTATCTTAAAACTTATTTTTTTGTCAGCAAGTGTGATGAAAAAGCTTGTATGCATCACGGTAGGTAAGCGGAATACTAACTCGAGTCATTAAAAGCCCTTCGCCTACGGCTTCGGGCTTCTAACACTCTCGTTAGTAATTCCGTAGTCTGTACTTATCTCCCTTGATGCACAATGTACTATTTTTAAAGATGTAATAATGTTATTAATCATAATTTTATGTTGGTAGCAAACCTGCACATCATGCACATGTACAGTCCAATAGTAAGCGGTAACCGTAGCCTACGGAGGATTGTGACGTCAGTCATCATCATCATCATCATCATGTCAGCCAAAAGACGTCCACTGCTGAACATAGGCCTCCAAAGATTGCCACAATGACCGGTCCTTTGCCACCCGCATCCAGCGGACTCCTGCGACCTTCACCAGATCATCAGTCCACCTTGTGGGGGGCCTACCCACGCTACGCCTTCCGATACGTGGTCGCCACTCGAGAACCTTCCCGCCCCAACGGCCATCGGTTCTACGCGCAATGTGCCCCGCCCACTGCCACTTCAGTTTAGCGATTCGGAGAGCTACTTCGGTTACTTTGGTTCTACTGCGGAAGGTCTCATTTTTAATCCGATCTCGCAGAGAGACTCCTAGCGTGACGTCAGTAACAGTGATATTTTACTATTGTCACACTTGTAATTATGGTGAAATAGGCCACTGATAATATATACTAAATGGTATCAAAATGGTGGATGTAACTATGTATAAGATTTTGCTTTAGTTTAAGCACATCGTAAGAGAATTTTTATTCATAATGAATAATAAAGATCTTTTAAACAGAATACTTAATTTAAATAAAGAGTTGCTGATTTGACTCCTTTCTCGAATAACCTACGTAGTTCGTTAGCTAGGTCACCTACCTTTTTAAATACCTATTGACAGCACATTTTGTTTATTAGTCTCTTTAACTTAGATACGAAGTTCAATTGAAGGATTTGCACTTTGACCAGACAGAGACGAGTAATTGATAAAGAATGTCATACTTACTATCCTTATTATTATTTATTTATTATTTATTAATGCACAGGCAGCTTATAGCTGATACGTGCATATCAATGTCCACTTGTGTTTTGTTTATTTTGAAAATGTTTATCTAGTCTGTTTTTAAAAGAGTTCACTGAAGGTGCACTGATCACTGATTCGGGCAAACTGTTCCACACTTTCACTACGCGATTAGACAAGAAGTGTCGCCTGGGATTGCTGCTACTCTGCGTTTGTGTCAGTTTCAGGGAGTGTCCTCTCAGTCTGTCATTTACGTTCCGCGTGAAAATATGGCTTAACGCTGGCACGTTGTAGTGACCTGTGAGTATCTTATATGTTTCTATCAAGTCCCCGCGTTGCCTCCTTTGCTCTAATGTAGTTAGACCCAATTCCCGCAGCCTATCCTCATACGGCTGGTTGCGAAGCGATGGTACTAATTTTGTGGCTCTTCTCTGAACTCCTTCAATAAGGTTAATATCTTTTTGAAATGTGTTGTTTGGAAGTTTGGAATCCATATTCCAACAAGGGTCTTATATACGTTTTATAGAGTGTAATAAAGATATGCTTGTCTATGAAATGAAAGGCTTTTCTGAGCATATATAAAACAGAATTAGCCTTTTTCGTAATTCCTAAAATGTGATCCTCCCATTTCAGATTGTCAGATATAAGGACACCTAGATCTCGCTGGCAAGCAACACTCTGTAGATTTGTGGGGCCAATATTATATACGTTCTTAGGGTTTTTATTACCTATATGAAGCACAGTGCACTTGTCAGCATTGAGGGTCATAAGCCAATCTTTGGTCCATTGTAGAATACGCTCCAAGTCCTGTTGTATGATGTTATGGCTGACAAGCGGGTTTCCCATAATCTTTGTATCATCGGCAAATAAAAACAAATTCGACTCGACCACCTGCCTAAGGTCTGTCAAGAAAATTCCAAACAGAACTGGTCCGAGCACAGAACCCTGAGGAACTCCACTATGGACTTCATGCGGATCTGAGAGGTGGTCTCCGACTCGAACACGAAACGTCCTTCCTGTCAAGAAGTCTTTTATCCAATTGAGGAGATTTCCGCGTACTCCGAAATGCTCCAACTTAGCAAGGAGTCTCCGTATCGGGACTCGGTCGAATGCCTTCTCGTAATCTAGGTAAATAACGTCTGTTGGAAGCTTTTCATTCCAGTTGCTTGTCCACTGGTCCACACAACATAATAAATTAGTTACCGTGGACCTCTTCGGAATGAACCCGTGTTGTTCGTCTATAATGATGTGCTCTCTGGCTATGAAGTTCCTCAATTCGACTGCAATAATCTTTTCCATCGCCTTACAAACTATGCAAGTGAGGCTTATGGGGCGATAATTTCCTGCCGTGAGTTTGTCTCCTTTCTTGTATATAGGTGTTACATTAGCATATTTCCAATCTGAGGGTAATTGTTGTTCACAGAATGACAATGTCATTACCTGAGCAAGTTGCGGTGCTAGGTGCTTTATACATCTCTTTAGCAACACTACTGGTATTTCATCTGGTCCCATTGATGTGTTTTCATCAAAACTCATGATTGTTTTACTGACTAATTCAGGGGTGAAATCAACGTGTTCAATTGAGTTATTAACTCTAGCTACAGCAATATCAGGAATTGGTTCATTGATTGGTTCACGTACATACGACTTTTCGAACTGTTTAGCAAATATATTAGCTACTTCATGGCAGTCACTTGTTATTTGCTGGGTAAGGTCATCTCTAAGCGAAGGTGGGACAGCCACCTTTGATGAAAGTTGCTTCCGGACATAACTGTACTGTCATAGGCCTGTCTGGATCGGCGCACGGCTGAGATAATACTATTATTAATTTTTCGATATTGGATATAGTTCTCATTCGTTTTATTGGTCATATATTTGTCCCACAACTTAGATTTTTCTTTTATCATATGCAATATGGTAGGGCTGATCCAAGGCTTTTTATTGTTATGAGTAGTTCAGGAAGGCTTTAACGGTACGTGCAAACTCACCGCTTCATTTACATTATGCACAAAGTCACGCCAGGCGGCAGTTGCGTTCAGATGGCTTATTTGGTTACTATCTGCCACAAGTGTTTGCATCACCTGATCATAATCGGCTACAAAATAATCTCTTCCTGGCGGCTTGCTCGTTCTCCATTTTCTGTCCTGTATTTGGATTTGTATAGTAGCTAATAAAACCAAGTGATCACTCCTACCTATGTTCGCGCGGTATTCCATCTTAGTACACAATTCCTCCTCATCAAAATACATACAAAGCCAATACATACACTCAGCTTCAGGAAAAAATTACGACTGCATGCGAGCAACTCAAATGTTGGTTCTCGGCAAACGGACTGATATTAAATGTAGCCAAATCGAACGTCATGCAGTTCTCCGGCAGACGCGTCAAAAGCGTCAACATCCAGTCTCCCATCCCTATGAGCGAAGAGAGTAAATTTCTAGGCTTCACGTTGGACCCAACCTTAAGCTGGAAACCACACGTGGATTCTTTGTGTAACAGGCTGGGTGGAGCGGTGTTTGCACTACGCAAACTTAAACCACTGGTGTCCCATGAAGCATTGAGGCAGGTGTATTTCTCCAACTTCCACTCGCTCATGACATATGGCGTGGTCCTGTGGGGCAACTCGACCGATGCTGGTAGGGTCATGGTCATGCAGAAGCGGGCATTGCGCGCAATGTTTGGCCTAAACCAAAGGCAATCTTGCAAAGCGCTGTTTGTCGAACACAGGATAATGACTCACTACTCGCACTACATTTATGAAGTCATTATGTACGTGAGAAGGAACCTGTCACAGTTCAAGCGAGTGGAGGTTGTAGGAAAGACCCTTCGTAGTTCTGGTAGATTGAGGACAGTACCGCGACGCACAGTACTTCACGCAAAGAATCCACGAGTAATAGGGCCGACCTACTACGAACACCTACCTGACAATATAAAGAGAGAATGCTGTGAAGAAACATTCAGGCGCAAGCTAAGGAACCACTTATTGGAAAAGCCATTTTACTCAGTCAATGACTTTATCAACATAATGAAATAAATAATAATTGACATTTTAGTACCTTTGTAATTCATACTTATACACATTTGTTAGCATTAAGATTGACATTTTATTACTTTATTTGTTATATTATAACTTATTGATAGGTACCCGTAGTACCAGATTTTAATTTTTAATTTTTATTGTATTTTAGCATTAAGATTGACATTTTATTACTTTATTTGTTATATTATAACTTATTGATAGGTACCCCTAGTACCAGATTTTAATTTTTTATTTATATTATATTTAATTTGATTGTTTATAATTGTGCTATAATTTGATTTGTTTATAATTTTTTACTGATTAGTAAGTAATATATCTTTTCATTATTATTGAACGTTCAATATATGAGTAGTAATATAAGCAAAATGTACTACATACCTACTTATACGAAACTTGTATATTGAGATTAAATAAACTAAACTAAACTTACACATAACTAAGTCAAGGACAGATTCTTGGTCGTTTCTTTTTCGTGTTATTCCTGTTACAATCTGGTGTAAACTAGTATCTGTAAACATGTCAATAAATTTCTCATGCAGCAAGTTATATCCATCAACTTTCGTTAAGGGCCATCTTATATCAGGGAGGTTAAAATCACCCATAATAAATACAGGTTTACCACCATTAGCTGCTTCCTTAATTGTGTTGAATAATATTCTATCAGATTCCTTAAAGTTATAATTTGGCGGTCGATATATTCCACCTATTAACAGTTCAAAAGTTCCATAAGTTATATTGATCCATAAAGCCTCAATCCCAGAAACATTGTTCAAAGTAGGATGAAGTGACGAATGTATTGGAATCTGAAGATGTGAGTGGCTTATAAAAATTGCGACACCCCCCCCATCCACTCCCGTTGTCTCTGTCTCGCCTGTAGAGTGTATAGCCATCAATGTTTACTAAACTATCGGTAATTTGCGGTTTCAGGTGTGTTTCTGTTATAACAATAAAAATAGGTTTCAATTTGTCTATCTCCACAAGTAATAAATCTCGTTTTGCCATTAGGGAAGCCAAGTTCTTATATAAAAAGGTTAATTCAATAATGCCATTGGTTACTTTTTTGCGGTGGGATCATTTTTTATAATTCTAGGAGAATTATTTATATATTTAATTTTTAAATCTCTCTCACCATTCTGTGTGCGCAGATCCAGTTCTCCTTTCAGTCGCTTATAGTAATCACGCTGGTATGGAGTCTGGTCGTTTTGGACTCTAATGCCACTGGGCAACTTGCTCCAATTTTTAAGCACATGTATAGCACTTGATTTGCCTGCAAATACTAACTTAATAGGACGGGGAGCTGCAGCGATAGCACCAGAATTGGTAGTTGAAGGCGCATTAGACCGAGGTTTCCCAAGCCGAAGCACAGCTACAGGGGTCAAGGTAACACTGCTGGTAGCAGTAGCCGGTAAAGATGAGAAGGTCTTTATAACCTGGTCTTTGTCATGCTGCTTACGCGTCTCCACGTCAGCGCTGCCACATTCCGCTATTCCAAAAACGATTACGTTAGAACTCCTTCTTTTCCTGTCTTCCAGCTCTTGCAAGACTGACTCAATATTAGCACCATCATTACGGCTCTTTTTCAATTCTTCTATTTCACTTTTTAATTCTGACACTAATTTTCTCAATGCAATTATACATAAAATACACTGATGTGAGAACAGATTACAATATATACTACAATTACCTACGAACAAATATAACATGGATGCCGCACGCCATACTAAATTGCCTTTCAAAAACGGTCCGGAATTTTAGTTGACAAGTGTCACCCCCTGTCCAATGCATCACGGTAACGAATTTGAATGTCAACCTATAAAAACTTAAACCGCCATTTAAAAATAGTTGTGATTGGTCCATCTAAGTTTTGATAGGCGATATTCAATAAACATTTGTCAAAGATGTTGCGCCGAAATATGCGCGATGTCACGAAAAGTGCTATTTCCGGCCCATCTTGGCACAATTGGACAATTGGTTTTGGGGGCATTTTTGAGCTGGCGTTACACGTCCATGTTATATACATACCTGGGATAACTCGGGGCATTTATACAAAAGTGATGTAGCAAAATATTTTATCGACTAAAAATATATCGATGTTACTGTGAATGACAACTTCAAAATATTATTCGACATAAATAAATATTAGGTACTTACCCTTAATTCAAATAAAAAATAAATTTAAACGGGTAGTTACGCGTTTATTTTGAAATAGTTTTCAAAATATACAATTAACATTAAAATATCAATATTTCAATTGTCATTTTGATTAAAATGACATCTGCATACTTTACTATGTGAAGAGGCCCGATATCAGATATGACATCGAACCTCTGTACTGTAATCGAGAATGTTCAATAAGCACATCTTTTATTATAATTATATCGACATCTTTTTAATCGATATCAAATCCCTATAACTTGCCCCCAGTTATCCCAGGTATGGTTATATATGGTCGCAGACAATTACGTAATAAAATTTTGTTGGGGTGTCTGTGGTTTTCAGTGAATGGTACTATCCTTATACTCTGTTTGGTTTGGTGTTTATAAAAGGATAACAATCTTGCAGTATATTTTTATTGAAAAATGCATATAAAAATCCAAACTAGGCACTTAATGAATCAAAGACAATGTAAATCACTGTATTTCCTTGTTATATTATGTTTATTCGCTAAAAAAATTTCTACTCGTAGTTTTCAATAAAACGATACTTACTGCAAGATTGTTCACTTTTTTTTAACACCAAACCAAACAGAGTATAGGCTCGATTTCACCAAAATTTTACTCGTAGAATAAAGCTAACTCTACGTGCGTCAATTAATACTATACACATAATTTACAATGAAAAACAGTTGGAACCTAAATGTATCGATGTGAACTTGTGTGGCCTAACGCATGTACAATTTATAAGCATTTTTTCTAGCAAACTTGATGAAATTGTCACCTGCGTTACGGGACAAAATAGTGTCGATCGAAAAGTTGATTGGCCCAGACACTAGTGTCAAATTAATATGGAGTTTTGACAATACCGGAGAGTAAGTGTTATTCTTCGAATAAAAGTTTAGTCAAATCGAGCCCTTCATGTCTTGCTTATTATTTTATTAAGCACCTTTCAAATCTAAAAGTGCATACATTTAAATACTAACATCTAATATTTTAATTTATATACATAGCAGTGTTGGGTACTACTTTAAAAATTTACTACTCAAAAAAAAGAATAAAACAATTTGAGTTGTTTCACAAAATAACTAAATTGTAACGCAAAAACGTTCAAAATAAAAAATTGCACGTTTTTTCGTGCGCAAAAAATCCCTTTGTAAAAAGGGGTTTTCATGGTCAACCATGATTGGCAACCCTCAAGGTGATAATTTTAATGGATAGTAATATCTGTAATTAAATCATTTTAATGGATAATCGGCCTTTTTGTGCTCATCCCGTACAAGAGTCAATCAACTTTTTTCTGTCTGTTATTACCATGGTTACGGTCGCCTGAGTCACGCTAGTTTTATGCAAAATTGTGCCACTTAAACTATGCAAACATACATTTTTCTGGTGTTAATAAGAATAAGGCCTTTCCTTATTGGGCCGTGCACTACATGCATGCTAGCATAATTTTGAATAAAACCAGCGTGACTCAGGCGACCGTAACCATGCCAGTAACAGACAGAAGAAAGTTGATTCACCCACACAGACAATTTTTTTTTCGCCTATTTATTTTCTTTTCTATTTTGTTGTTCTTATTTCGGTTACACCTCGTATAGGCTGAAGATGATTGACAGTCTCTTTTTTTGCCTGTCTCTGGTCAGTGACAAGTGCTGCTGCAGAAATGACGCAATGAAATTTGATATGGCATCACTTTCGCGTTTAATACTTTATTCGTTATTAGACAGAATGTTTTTGACAGTTCTGTACAGTCACCATCAGATATATTGAAGCGGCTATGGCTCTCAAAAATATCTGAACATGTATAACTAAAGTTATGAGTTTGATTTGTTGCCAGCAATTGGGTCAAAATTATTTTCGTTGTCTTGTTTCATACCACTTTGTCACGCTTTTAGATGCTATCTCGACTGAGTATTTAAAAAAAATCCCGTGCACTTGTATTTCTTTTTCACGTTAGATTTTAATCCATACATCAGAAATTGCAAACAAAACATCTCATACAAAAATCACAACTGCGTCACGTTTTTTAGGGACACAAAATAAGACAACGAAAAGAATTTTGACCCATTTTTAGAGATTTATAGTATTTTCCAAAAAACACTTGAATTTTTTTTTTTCACTTTTTAACAAGTCCTAATACCCCACTTAAGAACCCACGATTTTTTTGAGTCTTGCCCGTTAAAGGGTTAATTTCCATCAGCAGCATGCGTGATACAATTCGTGGGACCCGGACCCCTTCAAAAATATAGTATATTTATAGTACAGAGAGTCGTAATATCTTACAATACTTTAAAATAGTTATAGTACGGTATTATACTATATGTATAATATACAGGGTGATTGGTAGACCGAAGCAAAGTTTTATGGTGGTATAGTGACGAAGTCTGTCTATTTTTTATATTTTTTTGTGTTTTTGGCCAAAATACCTAAAATTTATAATGAACTGCTAATTTTTACCAAGTTAAGCGATAAACGTACACTTTTTTATTTAATTAAATTAAAATAACGTGTAAACAATCTAACAAAACATAATAAAAGCTTCTGTTTCATAAAAGTTTTTTTTGCAGAATTTTGAAGTTCATGATTCAGAATTGAAAATGTTAAAATACCATTTTTAACACCATATAAAAAAAAACCCTATCAACTTACAATTTAGACACTTCACAGATAAAAAAATAGCAATCTTTAATATGAATTCAGCATCAATGCTATTACAATACCTATAGTATTAGGCAACTGTTTTGAGACTTTTTACGAATTTCCTGAAAAATCCCTCCTAAAATCCTACTAAAATGAGGTTGCCCTACAGAAACCCAGTAGACAGTTGGGAGTTGGGATATATCTACAATATGAATTATCATATTGATAATCTCTAGTTATCTTTGTTGATTACTGCAGGATAACTTCTTATTAAAATGCATGTATTTTAACCTGCATCTTCTTACTTTAACGTTAGGTATTCTTAAAACTATTCGAATATTACAAAATAAGAAACCCTAAAATTCGAATACCTGAAACTTTCGAATATTTGCCCTACTGTCAGATTAAAGTGTCCAACTCTGATGACCACTATACATTACGTATTATAAAATGGATGGGCATTGGGCAGCCCTTTCTAAAATAAATGGCCACTGCAATTTAATACCCACACTTCTTTTGTATCATGTACTCTGCTCATAGTTGGACTCCTGAAACCGACCTGGCCAGTTTTTTCACAAGATTGCTCGAAAGTATTCCAGCCACTTTTACATCGTATCGTACGATACTGTTTTTACAACTTTCTATTACAGCTAATTGTAATCAAAATAGACTTTAAATTAATGCATATAAGATGTAGGCCAAATGCATTTCTCAGGTATGCCAAAAATTACCACGTTGCATTTTTATATGCAGCCAGTAATCGGAATTTCAGCTCTATTGTAATCGAAATAAGGTCGTGAAGATATGCAATAGTGTGGGTGAAGCACCACGTTGCATACATCGCGTGGTCAGTGTCGGTTGGCAGTGAAGCGAGGAGCACGTATCGGCGGCCATTTTAGTCCCGCCAAAACTTTACGCGGCAAACTTCGGTGACAGAAAAAACGTTGAGTGACTTTTTAATTTAATAAACTGTTACAAAAAAATAACTGTGACTGAAAAATACGTGGAAAAAATGTACTAAATTTTTAGTGTCGAGTGTATAATTAGTTTTGTGTTAAATAACTATGGATCTTGTGCAGGTGGCGGAACGTTGACCTTATTCTTTGACAGGTATGGTTCGATTTTTTTTTGTTGCGTAACAGGTTTATTCGTAATCAGCCGGTGACTTTTTAATTTGAAGCCAAGGGTGCGTCTTGATCTTGCAAATTGTTCATGTCATGACATGTGGCATTTATTTTTCAAGGTTATTTATTTAGCTGCATAAAATACGAGGTTTTCAATTAAAATACGTTTGGCTGGATAAGCGCGTACTAAATACATGAACGAATTCAAAAGTAAATTATACAAACAAATATAGGTACTTTTTAAATGGGAAAGCCCTGAGACAAAGTTACATAATAAATTTTATTAATTATTATTGTAAAATTACTTACCTACGACAAAAAAAATCACTCAAGAAAGTGAATGATTAATTATATAATAATTTTGCAGTGATTTTGTAATTAATATTGTTGGAAACTGCTGATTAATTATAGTTTACGTATTTACATTTTGATAAAATCTACAAGTTTTACTAACTGGAAACTTAAATATGTTAGAATGTATTACTTTCACAGCCCAACCAATACAATAAGCTTACTGCCGGATTTACTAATACTGCCTTTTATTATTATTAGTTATTGATTACAAGAACGCTCTAAAATATGCATAAAAAAGAAAAAAAAATAGATTACCTATTATAATAGGCAGGATGACTGGCAAGTCAAAGCAGCATCTTTTTTCGAACTGTCAAAACGATCACCACGTTTGAGTACTGCCAAATGACCTACTCTTTTCAGTTCTTTCCAATTAATTAAATAGAAGTTCTGTACAAAAATCATTACACTCTATATCTTAGTAATAATCATCATCCCTATTGAAGATTATACTAAACTTTTTAAAGCACCAATAGCCACCGGCAATAGCGTAGGTCTTATCGCTAAAAAGCGATCTCTGTAACTAAATAACTGGCTTTAAAATATTATAATTTATTAGCTGTTGGGCAAAGACCTTTGCCCCTCGCCGGACTTTCGGTGAAAAATTGTATGTATAATTAGAA
Source organism: Thaumatotibia leucotreta (assembly GCA_025490895.1). Classification (NCBI taxonomy): domain Eukaryota; kingdom Metazoa; phylum Arthropoda; class Insecta; order Lepidoptera; family Tortricidae; genus Thaumatotibia; species Thaumatotibia leucotreta. The sequence continues at coordinate 11,754 of JALPQI010025719.1, forward strand.
ATCTATTTTAAGACGTTGACGATAAGTTTTTAGTAGGTATATTAGTTAGTCGGTAAATAATAAATAGCATGGGATCTTATCCAAAATCGACATAGTCCCACGGTAAGCTCAATTAATGCAAGTATTGTGGGACTTGTGGGTACTAAGCGATTATACAGGGTATTTGATCAGCGGTGTCGGAGCTTTTAAGGGCTTAAATTACAATCAATTTCATCGATAAATTACCATGCAATTTTTTTTGTGCCAACAATAATTAAATGGCGGCAACTTTAAAATTTCAAACAGACGAATACGGGTTCATGATGTATTTCTGGAACTATACGTTTTTTATCGGTCATATTTT
>JALPQI010025720.1:0-12117 GCA_025490895.1 Thaumatotibia leucotreta
GATACCTTCAAGCTTCTGGAATGAAAGGACTTGACATCAACATATACGGCGAATACATCATTCAACTTCGGTTAGCTGACGATATCGTAGTCATTGCAAAGCCGATGGAGGTACTCATCAGCACGATGAGGCATGACATTAACATAGTTTTTCACTCACTGGGCTTGAAAATGAATGGACAAGACGAAACTTATGTAGAAATATATATTTTGGTTAATAAACTTATTTATTTATTTATATATAAATAAGTTTATTCATACCTAACAAACACAAAAATCACAATATACAAATACAGAAACGAAGGAGAATTCAAATAAATAAATGTATGCTACGAAATAGCCTCATCTCAGCATGTTGCAAGCATGTGCTGGCGCTGGTCTTCCGATGATGATGTGAAATGCCAATCTTGTACACATCATAGACTCTGTTGATAGCTCGGAACTCGAAGTTGTTGACTCGATGGGCAGCCACGGAGACAACTTAGTACAAGTACAATTTAGTACTTAATACAACTAGTAATCAACTATAGAAAGTTAACCTAAAAATGCACGTTTCTGACGTATAGTTCTATTTCCATAAAACAAAAATTACTTTGTACTAAAATACCGGATCAGGTATCAAAGTGTATTTGGAAGTTTGAAAGTTATTTACTTAATAAGTCTCCTTACTAAGAATGTAGGTACTTGTTTTTAATTAAATTAGATACGATCTTACTCAAATCGACGTAGTAGCGCGACTTAGCGCTAAGCTCAATTAAAAGCTTGTGATGTGGGTACTAGGCAACGATAATTATATATATCTAGCAGTTACCCGCGGCTTCGCCCGCGTTCTAATATCTATTCACTGCATGTTAATGTTTTCCCGCGATTATCTCGCGTTTGCCTTAACCGATTTAAGTGTGGCGGATGGTGCTTTTACCCGCGGTTCGGCCGCGTTCTATAAATTTTTATCACGGTCGTATTAAACTAATATGATGATGGCTATAATGATGGCGAATTATTTTTGCAATTTTGACTTCAAATTCCATATGAAGAACTTTTCATCTTCTCGGTAGGTATCGATTTTTATCAATATTAAATCAAAGTTCTAGAAATTTTAGATGTGATAGCTTCTCACTTTTTGTAAAAACTCCCTTGGTGTTAAGGAGTATGTGTCACTACTTAGGTAAAACCATAAACTTGAAAAGTAATAAAATAACATATCTGTCAAATGTCAGTGATAGAAAACAACAATACGGAATTAAATAATATTTTGTCTTTATATATTGTTTCCATACAATTCTCCATGTCTGTACGCCTAATCGGCTCAATTAGACACTACTGACGCTCTGAAAACAATATCAGGTTATTGGTCCCACCTACGAAATGGAGAGTTTGACGAAACTACAGATTGGTTTGTTAGAAGGGAAATCAAATTGGGATACATGGAAATACAAAGCTGTAAGTCTACTACGAACAGTCCCGCATGCGCTCGAAATAGTAGAAGGCTCGTTCATGAAACCCATAAAACCCGCAGGAGCCGAAGCAGTACTGACCACGTACAAAACCGAACTAGAACGGTTTGTAAAAGCAGATTCGACTGCTCTACTCATAATAACAACCAATATGCATGAAGACACCCTAAGGAAGGTCATGAGATTTACGAATGCGAGAGACGTTTGGCTTGAACTACATAGACTGTTCGACGGCACGGATGAAGATAAGTCTTATAATCTGTGTATGAGCTTCTTTGGCTTTAAACAAGATCCGGCAGATGACATAGCCACTCACATGTCAAAATTAAAGAACATTTGGACACAGCTTAATCAGGAGTTAAGTAAGGGAAAATCCAGCGAGCTACCAGAACTGCTACTCGTTTGCAAGATTCTCGACACGCTCGACGAAACGTACTTCTCCTTCAGAAGCAGCTGGCTACTATTGCCTAAATCTGAACGAACCATTGAAAGCCTTACTAGCCATTTATGTGCATTTGAACGAGCACTGAAGAGTAACAACGTACTTCAACAGGAAGCTCTCGTTTCAAATTCCGGCACTCTGTTTACGTCATCGAAGAAGGACAGAAAGTTGAAATGCAACTACTGCCAAGGTATCGGCCATCGAGTGAGAAACTGTCAGAAGTGGATCAAAGACGGCAAGCCGCCGAAAAGCAGTAATCAGCAAGCAACACCTTCTACCTCAAAGTCCGCAAATATGATCCTTATGTCTATAGAGGGCACAGAAATATTTTCGATTAATCCTGACACCGAAAATTGGTATGTGGACAACGGCGCCACAAGCCACGTTACGAACCGGACAGATTTATTCCAAAACTTCAGATACTTTGACGAAATCCGTACTGTAACAACTGCCAATGGCAATTCGATTCGTGCTAAGGGCAAAGGTTCAGTAATTATCGAAGCAAATGTAAGAGGGTAGCTACAACGAGTAACCCTTCAAGACGTTTGGTACGTTCCGGGAATTACGAAGAATTTATTCTCAGTATTAGCAGTACACGACAAAATTCCTAACAGTATATTCTCATCTATGACAAAAGAATGTACCGTCTATGTCAACGGAGAACCGTGCTTAATAGGAAAACGAGACAGAGATGGTGGACTGTACAAACTAGATGTCAAAGTTGTGCATCCTGAGAATCCTGCCGAAGTCTTTGCAACGTCCGATACAATGCAACTGTTCCATGAGAGATTTGCGCACCAAAACAAGAGGCATGTGAAAGCTACAGTTAAACGCGAACTGGAATTAGATCTTCCTCTTGATAAAGAGCTATGCGAAGGTTGCATATATGGGAAAGCTCATAGATTTAAATTCGGTACGAGGACTCGAGCTACCGTCCCAGGAGAGATCGTCCACACCGACGTCTGCGGACCATTTCAACCAAGTTATTCAAAATTCCAGTACTACGTGTTGTTCAAAGACGACTACACAGGTTACCGTATGGTATACTTCCTGAAACACAAGTCAGAGGTTAAGGATAAACTCGCCTTAATGTTAGCTCAGACGAAGACCGCAGGACATACCATAAAATGCCTTTTAAGCGACAATGGTGGCGAATTTGACAACAAGTCCATTCGAGATATACTAGGCTCCCATGGAATTCAACAAAGATTGGTAATGCCCTATACACCCGAGCAGAATGGTGTTAGCGAGCGTGAAAACCGCACATTGGTTGAAACAGCAAGGTCTATGATGTACGCGCACGATCCTATGCCACAAGAACTATGGGCAGAACTAATAAATACCGCGGCGTACATACTGAATAGAACTGGTCCGACAAAAGTAAAAGACAAGTCGCCGTACGAACTTTGGACTGGAAAGAAACCGGCTGTTAAACATCTGCGTATCATAGGATGCAATGCCTACGTCCATGTTCCAAAACAAAAACGGAGGAAAATGAATAAAAAAGCCATAAAAGGAAGACTTATCGGTTATGACGAAGATGGCTATCGGGTATGGATCACTGACGGAAAAAGTAACAAGCTCGTCCGTTCGCGTGATGTCACGTTCGATGAGAAACCGCTTCCCAATAGCGATGCTCACCCAGTTTGTGTAAACAACGACACGAATGTGAGGGAGTATACATTGCGGCTACCGATTGACAGCAACAATGAAGATCCGGTTCCACATCTTGAGGAACATCATGATCCATTACCTGTCGAACCCGAGGGAGACATCGAAAATGAAGAACCATGAACCATCTGTTTCTGGCGATCATGAATTTGGTCTTGAGGGAGATAATTTAGAACCCGAACCAGTTCAAGAAAACCAAGCCCATGACCAAGAACATACAGAACAGAATGAATCGATTGACGACGACCCCGAAGCAAATGATTTTTTCGATGCTGATGCTGCGTCACCGCGATATAATTTGCGTAATCGCGATGAAATTCGACAGCCTGAAAGATATAACGACTATATCTGCATAACAGAGACGTACCCGTCGACTTTTGCTGATGCAATGGAACGCAATGACTGTGAAGAGTGGCAGAAGGCCATGACAAATGAGCTTAAGTCCCTAGAAGAAAATCAAGTTTGGACGCTATGTGATTTACCACCAAACAGAAAAGCGCTTCCGTGTAAATGGGTTTTTACGATTAAACGTCACCCAGATGGCACTATTGATAAATATAAGGCGAGACTCGTAGCCAAAGGGTTCAAACAACAAAAGGGAATTGACTATGAACAAACTTTTAGCCCGGTGGCTAGGATGGCTACGATAAGAGCCTTGTTAAGTGTCAGTGCCAAAGAAAACTTACATTTGATGCAATTTGACGTGTCGACAGCGTTCCTGAATGGCAAGATCGAAGAAGAGATCTATATGAAACAGCCTGACGGATTTAACGACGGCACATCAAAAGTCTGTAGATTAAAAAGAAGTTTATACGGACTTAAACAGGCACCTCGTTGCTGGAATTCTTGTTTTGAAGAGATTTTGTTAGCAAAAGGATTCATACAGAGTACTGCTGACAGTTGCCTTTTTACGAAGAATGTGAACAACAAGAAAATTCTGATAACACTGTACGTGGACGATGGTCTTGTAGCATCTACAGATGAAGCTTTAGGACACCAATTCCTGAAAGAATTAGGTAAAGAAATAAAAATCACGACAAAACTAGCATCGTACTACCTAGGATTGGAAATTCAGAGAGCTAAAGACGGTTCTATAGGTGTTAAGCAAGAAGCTTACACAAAGAAAGTCTTAAACCGCTTTGGAATGTCCGACTGTAATCCAGTTTCGACACCTATCGAGAGAATATCGGCTAGTGAAACAGGGAAAGCTACAAACGGAAACTCTAAGATATTCCCTTACCGAGAGGCAGTAGGTGCACTAGCATACCTGATGACAGGTACACGCCCCGATATAGCGTACGCGGTTGGAGTCGTATCCAGGAAGTTAGAAAATCCTACAGAAGATGACTGGCTAAGAGTTAAAAGGATATTTAGATATCTGAAAGGAACATTATCGTATGGGATTATGTACAACGCGCGCTATACGAAAGCCATCATCGAAGGCTATAGTGACGCGGATCACGCTGGTGATGAACTTACAGGACGCTCCACGACAGGAGTTAGCTGTCTTTTTGCTGGCGGAGTTGTTTCGTGGCTAAGTCAGCGCCAACCATCAGTTTCGATTTCGACTACTGAAGCTGAAATTGTAGCAGCGAGTGAAGGAGCGCGCGAGTTAGTCTGGCTTCAGCGCATATTTTGTCAGCTAACACAGTTGGAAGGAGTACCAACCCTTGCCGTCGACAATGAAGCAGCCATACGCCTTGCCCATAACCCCGAGTTCCATAAACGAACAAAGCACATTCGGGTGAGACACTTTTTCGTTCGTGAAACCGTACAAGAGGGTCTTGTCCAAGTGATGAAGACGTGCTCAGCAGATCAGTTAGCTGATCTCTTAACTAAGGCTGTCCCAAAGCCTAGGCTAGTCAAACTTAGAGCCAACTTGGGATTACATAGTTTTTCCTAATAGTGAGGGAAAGTGTTAAGGAGTATGTGTCACTACTTAGGTAAAACCATAAACTTGAAAAGTAATAAAATAACATATCTGTCAAATGTCAGTGATAGAAAACAACAATACGGAATTAAATAATATTTTGTCTTTATATATTGTTTCCATACAATTCTCCATGTCTGTACGCCTAATCGGCTCAATTAGACACTACTGACGCTCTGAAAACAATATCACTTGGATCCTAAGATACCGATTTTTATTAAGGTCGGATTCAAACTAAATAAATTCAAGGTGCCGATCATTTTGTGCAAATTTGACCTCAAATTCATTACTGAAACGCTTTGACATTTCAGATATAGATTATTATCAAAATCCGCTATCATATTATGGTCATCTTTACCATCTGGTAACTGACAAATGTTTTTTTATCTTTAAAAGTTTACATACACACTCACATAGGTGATTGTTGTGTTTTGATGATAAAAACTATCATTTGTCGTTTCCCAGGCCTAACAAAGATGACCATAATTAGGCGAGCTGATTAACATTTGAAGTAACTCAATATTGTTACCGTTTCTTGCAAATTTGACTTCTGCTTCATTATGATGAACAGATCAGTCAGAACTTCAGATTACCACCGATTTTTATGACGGACAATATCGAAACAGAAATTGAATAGGCAGCCTTTTTTGCAGTTTGTTAAGAACCTCTGGGATCCCGATACATCGATTTACACCATTGGATCAAAAATGTCGAAATTTATGGTGACGACTGTTTTGACTTTATAAAAAACACCTTGGATACACAGATATATGTACTTTTGATTACTATCGCATGAAAACTCGGGAAAACTTAAAAGGTTATTAACGTTGGTTAACATGCTATATTTAGATTTTTTTTATCAGAAATAAACACTGAAACGATACCCCTGTCATAACCCGCAAGCCCATGAGACCATAACAGAGAAGATGGTATTTCACGTACACCTCGGTACAGCGACACGATAGTAGACTATAGAAACGATAACCATGTTGTTTTTTTACTGTTTAACCTTTTTACCACTTTCAAGAGTTCAATTCTCAAAAACCCTAAAACATGTCTTTAGTCATTTATGTTTGGGAATACTCCTGTGAAGTTTCGGATAAAACAGTTTAAATAGTCAAATTTCCTCTACAAACTTTAGACTCATTGCACCCTCTAATGAGTGGATTTTGACTTAACCTTTTTTAGCCCCTTCACGGACACTACTCCAGACACAATAGAAAGAACAATGGAATCACGTCTATAGGCGTTGAGTGCCCGGGAAGGTGTTAGAGCGCCCCTACACCCTCAAAGAAACCTACGCGCTATATTTGGAATCTCTAGAACCAGAAATAAACATAAATAATAAAATTATATTAATATTTTTCGAATTTTACCCCATCACACCATAACCGTGTACATAGTATTTCACGTCTGCCGCGTTAAATTTTAAAATCGTTTTTGTGATCTACGTCCCGATAAACCATAGAAACGATACCCAACTTGATTTTTTCACTTCCTCACCCTTTTTACCTTTTTCAGGGGTTAAATTTTCAAAAAACCTGCAAACATGTCTTTATTACTTTGAAGAATACTCCTAGGAAGTTTCGGACAAAATAGTCCAACTAATCTTGTTTCGCCATACTAACTTTGGACCCCCATTACACCCTCTAGGGAGTGGATTTCGACTTAACCTTTTTAGAGCACCCCTACATCCTCAAAGAAACCTACGCGCTAAATTTGGAATCTCTAGAACCAGAAATGAACATAAATATAAACAAATAATACAATTATATTGATATTTTTCGAATTTTACCCCATCACACCATAACCGTGTACATAGTGTTTCACGTCCGCCGCGTTAAATTTTAAAATCGTGATTGTTTTCGTGATCTACGACTCGATAAACTATAAAAACGATACCCATCTTGATTTTTTCACTTTGTCACCCTTTTTACCTTTTTCAAGGGGTTGAATTTTTAAAAAACCTTAAGCATACCTTTACTCAATTTTTTTAAAGAATACTCTTGCGAAATTGTGGATAAAATAGTTCAACCAATCTTATTTCGCCATACAAACTTTGGACCCCCATTTCAACCCCTTAGAAGTTGAATTTTGAAAAATCCTTTCTTAGTGCTCGTCTACACCATAAAAGGAACCTACGTGCCAAATTTGGAGTCTATAGGACCAGGGGTTTAGGCTGTGCGTGCATCTTTATAAGGGAGCTTCTTCTTTTATATATATACAGGGTGTAATCGTTAAGTGTAGCCAGGCCATAATATCGTAAATATAGCAGATACCAAAAAACTTCTAACTGATATCGAAAGTACGTTACCCAACGAGTAAAATTACACTAATAATATTTTTGAAATAAAATCAGAAATATCTCAAATATTAACTTCAAACCCTTCCATACATTTAGTACGTAACCGTTCATTCAAAGACTAGTTTAATATGATTTTTTTATTATTTAGGAATAAATGTTAGAATTATTATTTCATAAACGGTAGTATTATTATTTTATTACAATGTATTCGTACAAATAACGAATCTCTAACAGTTTTATCTGTTATGACACCCGACATTTTTTAAGGCTAGTCGTCATACTAAATGTATGGGAGCGTTTCAACTTAGTATTTTTAATATTACTCCATCTATTTAGAAAAAGTTATTAATGTAATTTTACTGGTTGGGTAACGCACTTTCGATATCACTTGGAAGTTTTCTGATATCTGTTATATTTACGGAATTATGGCCTGGCCACACTTAACGATTACACCCTGTATAGATAAAAGATAAATAATAAAATTATATTGATATTTTTCGAATTTTACCCCATTACACCATAACCGTGTACATAGTATTTCACGTCCGCCGCGTTAAAATTAAAAATCGTTATTGTATTCGTGATCTACGTCCCGATAAACCATAGAAACGATACCCAACTTGATTTTTTCACTTCGTCACCCTTTTTACCTTTTTCCGGGGGTTGAATTTTCAAAAAACCTTTAACATACCTTTACTCAATTACTTTAAAGAATACTTTTGCGAAGTTTCGGATCAAATAGTTCAACTATAGTTATTTGTACAACATGAGAGCAAAGTACGTATTTGATGCGAGTGTCAGTTTTGAGTCTTGAGCGTAGCGAGAGACTCGAAAGACACGAGATTCAAATAACTTTGCTCTCAAGTTGTACATACAACTTTTCACCTCAGCATGGAGAAAAGGAAAATATGTTATTAAACATTTATACGTGCCATCCCGTTATTTTTTGTTTTTGTTTTACCATTCTGTTTGTAACAGAAAGTACATAATTATAACTACTAAAAAAATGAAAGCTCATAAAATTTTATAAAACAGTTATAATTATTTAGAAATGAACTCGTGTCGAATTTCTGAACGCGATTCTGACTCGCCTAGTACCACGATATCCGTCCGTTTTAAAACGGCTGTCTTTCTCTCTGTCACACTTATGTATAAGAGCGATAGAGAGGTGGAATGACGGACGCCAATGTTATGTATGCTTGGTGGTAGGGGCCATATGCCGTTCGGATACAAGGAATCGGGTCCGATAAAACGCGTCGTCTAATAAAACTGGCTGAATACGCTAGGATGCCATGAACGAAAAAAAAATGCATATTATGACAATTTATAACGTAACATTTTTCATCTCTGTCTTTTTACTAACAAGTGAAAGAAACAAAAGAAAAAGTTGAAGTCTAAACGTCATGGAAAACAACATTCACTCAGTGAGCAAAATCGCACTTTGCTCACTGATTTCGCGAATCAAAAGAAGTCTTTTCGAGCTGCTGAGGTGAAAATCTTATTTCGCCATACAAACTTTGGACCCCCATTTCAACCCCTTAGAAGGTGAATTTTGTAAAATCCTTTCTTAGTGCTCGTCTACACCATAAAAGGAACCTACGTGCCAAATTTGGAGTCTATAGGACCAGGGGTTTAGGCTGTGCGTGCATCTTTATAAGGGAGCTTCTTCTTTTACATATATAGATAGATAGATACATATATAGCCATGACCAGAGCACAAATCTTTGTGTAAATAAATACACAAATAATGCCCTCGCCGGAATTCGAACCTGGAACCTCTTCTTATAGGCAGGGTCACTACCAAGTCTACCAACCTGCTACCAACTATATACCTAGGCTACAGAGGCTGACATGGTATACATAAAAAGCTGGAAATTGGTACCGGTACAAAATTGTAAATTTCGGAAAAAAAACATAATTTTCATCACACTTGCTGCCTAAGCGCGCCATTGCTTGCGTGTGTATGTGTAGCGGGAGTAATAGAAAAGTGGAATTCTTTAGGGAGTAATAGAAATGTCAGTACGTCATGTAATAAATATTTATGTCTTAAAACTTATTTTTTGTCAGCAAGTGTGATGAAAAACATTGTATGCATCACGGTCGGTAAGCGGAATACTAACTCGAGTCATAAAAGGCCTCCGTCTAACGGCGTCGGGCTTATAACACTCTCGTTAAGAGTCATTAGTAATTCCATACTTACGTCCCTTGATGCACAATGTTCTACTAATAAGCGGTTCCAAAATTGTAGGCATTAAAACGCAGGTAAGTAATTGTTATTAATAGGTAGGTAATTACTTGGACGTACCAACATGCAATTTGTATTAAATGTTAATAGTTTAGTTCATAAAATTTAGTGGCAAAGTCACTCGCACTTGATAAGCTACAATAAATTGAATAGGCGCTAAGCAATTCACTTTATTGTACCAAATTTAGGATTTATACAGGCTGAAACATGAGTCGTGAACAGTAATACGTTTTTATAACTCTATAAATAACTAACAATTGAATGCCCCACAAGTTAAATTAGAATAAGTCAATTTTTTTTGTGTTTTATGTGGCTTTTTCTAATTTTAAGGTGTTTTTAGAAATGATAACGGCTATTTAAGCTATTAAACATTAAATTTAATAAATATCATTTAATTTTACACGAAATTACATTATTGCTGTTATTCATTACTTCAATTTGAAGAGGTAATTTAAATTATTCCATTATTTTTTTATTAAAATCCTTTTGGATATCCTTTGGTCAGCCCCTCGACACTTCATACTATGGTAAATTATGAAAGCATTTGGTACCAACATTGAGACATAAATATAATCTTATAGAATTAAAATGCCTACTGTTGCATTTTATTAGCACATAATCATACTGACCTTCAAACTTAGACGTATTATACTTTTATTTACCACCGAAATAGGTAAAACGTCAGTGTCAGAAACGTACCGTCTAATTGTTTATTATGAAAGCTGGATCCCGGGTTCATGTTTTATTGTGTTTTATACAAAATATTTAAATGTTTCGTCTAAATGGGGGGCACAACAATAAGGAAATGTGAAGTGTGTTGTGTTCGGCGTGAATTAAAACGAACTTCTGGCGTATTTTTGACAAGATTTCCTCTTGATCCAGACATGTCAGTATCAAATTATTTTATCTTAGTAGCAGATTATTTTTTCATTTCATTATTGAATATATAATTAGTAACTGCAAACGATAACAGTTACTATAAGAAATAACTTCAATGGCAAATAAAATCTATCTAAATAAGGCAAGCTAATACACAAATAGAGTGCAACATAATTTATCGATAATCGCTTTATTTCAGATGGAGATCTTTGGAGAAATTTTATTCGTTCAACGATTCCTTGGCTTTGGACCATGTTTTTGAACTGCTGTATGCCGGAGTTTTAGCTCGGAAACTTAACTCTTGGCCCCTCCATAATATAATATTTACGATTGGGCCCATACCCTACTAAGAAAATGAAATAAAAATACCTGTGCAATAAAATATATATTTGTGTTATAGCATTATTTTATTTTACCCTTTCATTATTCTTTTGTAATATAAATTCACTATTACGGTAGGTGCAGAAAAAAAATATTGCACTTTTATCGATATCGACAAACACCAAGTGTAGTGAGTGTCGAGCTCTAGTGTTGCTTTTTTAAGTTGGTAGTATTGACATATATTTTGTACGTTGGCACAAAGTACCTTCATAACTCGGTTTTTGGGCTTGTTCGGGAGTGCCGTCTCTTAAAACGTAGTGATTTTATTCTCTTTGCCTTTGGTTAGGTACCTTTACTCGTAATTTAATAACATCTCTATACCTAAGGCAAATCAAACATCTCTATTCTCTACAATAAAAAATATATCTATTCCTAATAATAGCGTCATCATAGTGAACAGTGGACACGTAGATACCTACTGCGATCGTTAATCCGCTTGCCCAGCGTGGCGATTATGGGCATTTACCTCCTAATGCGTCTATACGTATAGTTAATAGGAGAGGTCTACGTCCAGCAGTGGACTGAGATAAGCTGATGATGTAATGTGATATGATATTCCTCACATCACACACACATCATCAGCCTATGTTAGTCCACTGCTGGACGTAGGCCTCTCCTATTAACTATGCGTATAGACGCATTAGGAGATATTCCTAAAAATTACATAAAGTAGCTATACGTTTATGTGTTACCCTATAGGTAATTGCACTTAAAGATTTATAAATAGTTGTAGTAGATAAACCAGGACGGCGACGTAACATTGGCACTTGACTTGAGTGTGTTGGGCGGCTTGGGCGGCGTTCACTCACCC